>VWZK01008782.1:218476-280820 GCA_013396935.1 Baryphthengus martii | reverse complement strand
TGCAGTCGCGCTGCCCACCCGTCTTCCAGCACAGCGTTTCAAACCCATCCGCCGTGCTCGCCGCCTCTCCCCCGCCCGAAGCCGGCATGCGAGGCAGGCGTGCCGGTAAGGCATATCAAGGACTTTGCCCGTGGTTGCCTTAGTAACTAATATGTCTTCTCCCCCGCCTGCATATGTGTGTCCCTGGATGAATTACAGTATTGACCCCTACACACGAAAAAGTTAATCTGAACTGCAAAGTGGTTCCTTTCTTCCTCCCTTCCCTGACCTTTAAATGACATTTCCCGTCGCTGGCAGGGCAGATTGCTCGCTCTTTCTTCTCATCCCCTTTCTGGTTTGGGAAAGGAAATTCCTGAGCCGAGAAAGATACCCTCAGGTAGTCAGAAGGCGAGAAGAGAAGCACTTGCCACCCCCTTTTGGGGCTGGGGCCTCTGGGACCAGGCTAGGACTCTTCTTCCATGAGCTAACTACCTCGTGAAACTTTCAAAACTTCCCTCGGGCGGAAGGGAGGGTGTGTGCCGGCTGAAGGTGCGGGAAACAGCCGCCTTGGCTTGAAAAGCAGACACGAAAAAGATCGTGTAAACTTAATATATGTGAGTATGCATGATCATATGTCAAGGCAAATAAATACATATGTTAATCACTTTTGAAACTTCCTTTCGAGAGGCTTACTGAAGCAAATTGCCCCGGGCATTTGCGAAGGCGGTCATCTCGAACTGTGCGAGCTTGCTTTATCGAGCTCTGGTTTGACATCGATTTCCCAATTAGCCTGTTTTATCCCCTATTTCTATGCCACCAGGTTAAAAGTCACTAGGATGACAGCTGCCTTGGCACCTTCGAGAGAGATGCTGTGAGACTTCGTTGTGATGCTATTTGGAGCAACTTGGGCGCTGGTGGGGGGAAGCAGATGCCGTTTCCTACATGTCCGTAAACCATGTGCAGGCAAGAGGAGCCCATGAAATTTGTAACTTGGGTTTGGATGACATCGTGCAACAAAATGATCGGCATGCTGCTGGTCTTTTTCCCTGCTCTGCTCCTGGAGATGGACGTGCTGCCCAGGAGCGCCGGGCGGAAGGTGCTTTTCTCCGCAGCCTCCTCGCAGCGGTCGGTGGCTCGGATGGATGGGGATGTCATCATCGGGGCCCTCTTCTCTGTCCATCACCAGCCGCCGGCTGAGAAAGTGCCCGAGAGGAAGTGCGGGGAAATCCGGGAGCAATATGGCATCCAGAGAGTCGAAGCCATGTTTCACACTTTGGATAAAATTAACGCCGACCCGATCCTGCTGCCTAACATCACTCTGGGCAGCGAGATCCGAGACTCCTGCTGGCACTCCTCGGTGGCCCTGGAGCAAAGCATCGAGTTCATACGGGATTCCCTCATCTCCATCAGGGACGACAGGGACGGGGGCACCCGCTGTGTTTCTGACTCGCAGCCCCAGCCCCAGAGCAGAGTGAAAAAGCCCATCGCGGGCGTCATCGGCCCGGGCTCCAGCTCGGTTGCTATCCAAGTCCAAAATCTACTGCAGCTCTTTGACATCCCCCAGATCGCTTACTCCGCCACCAGCATCGACCTGAGCGACAAAACGCTGTACAAATACTTCCTCAGGGTGGTCCCCTCCGACACGCTGCAAGCCAGGGCCATGCTCGACATCGTCAAGCGCTACAACTGGACCTACGTCTCCGCCGTCCACACAGAAGGTAGGTATGGGGCAGCCCGCAGCCTCCCCCGGGGCGCTGCGCCCTCCGCGGGGGCTCCGCCGAGAGGCGCCGGTGCTGGGTTACCTGCCGGAACGCCGGAGGACCTGGCCGCCCCCCGAGAGAGCCCCGGCCGCTGCCACCGGCGGAGACCGTAAGGTGAACGGAGGAAAGTGTTGGGCGGAAGCGGGGAGAGGGGAGGGATGAGGTTTCCCCCCGGGCGGAGAAGCCCCGCGGCCTCGGGCGCCGCGGCTGAGGGCAACGGCAAGGGGTTCAGCAGCACAGGAAAGCCCGCAGGAAATCAGGCATCTCCCCGACAGTCTCACCCCTCGTCCTCATTCACACACAGAGCGGTTCGTGTATTTATAAACCCAAGTTAACAGATGCGTGCATCTAGATCTGGAGGTGACAGCAGCGCTGGCTGCGCCGTGGTGGAGTCCGGAGGTGGTCCGTGGTGCTACCCCGCCTGGTGAGCAGGTCTTACAGGCTCGGGCGCTACCACTGCGGGAAGTTTGGCCAAATGGAATGACGGCTCGGCAGGTACTCCTGGATTAGCTGCTGATTTTGCTGCGTGTGAACTCATTTTCTGGGACTGCGAACACAGAGGAAAGAAACCTGAAAATCCCTCTGAAGTCCAGGTAGCCCCTGCAAAGCCATGTCCATGGGGAAGAAAGGGCAGAGGGTAGTTTGTCAGCAGGTCATGCAGCTTAAGCAATAGTAAAAAGTATTACTCCGTGCATTCTGTTCATAGTCAACAGGTTTTACTGATTTTAAATATCAAAAGTAAGGGTATTTTAAAAAGAAATTGCTTTATAGCCAGGCTAGGTGGACCTATGTAAATTACAAAAGTAATTGCACTTGATAGAAAGCAAATTCTTGGATATATTATTGTGACAGTCCAGTTATGGGCCTTAAAAGGGAATTTTGAAGTACAAAATTGCAAACCTGACCATTGCTATAGTTTTGCAGCTATTCTGTTTATCTGACTGTATTTCCTGTATGTATTTGATTTATGATTCCCTCTAGTTACTGAGCTGACTCTACACTTTTCATTCTCACAGATGACTAAGTAAAAAGAGTTAAGAACATATCTTACCATGAATAAATAAAATAATCTCCAGGAAGAGTTGCATATACAACATTCAAAGGTGAATTGAATTAACCTGGACACCTAAAACATGAAAGTGCTGCAATTGGAAGGTTGGAGGTGAAGAGAAATGAGAGCGGGAAGCAATGACCTGACATTTGCAGTTCATTTATGCCCAATTCAGATGAGAAACCGAACTGCTAGCAAGAGTTGTACATGAGCTATTAAGATTCCCTCTTGCTAACAGATACGATTAGATCTTGTGGAAGGCCAGAGTGAAAAATAAACTTGAAAGGGGTAAATTCTTTGTTGATGTAAATCGTCGTCTCTCCCTTCAAGGCACTTCGGGGAGCTGTGCTAACGCACAGTGCCTGAGGAGCTGCCTCAAGGGACATGCTCCCTCACTCCCCCTCACTCTGTAGATAAAACTCTCATGAACATTAATGGGACTTACCTCTTTTGGAAAAGATAACAGCCTATGAAGGTTATTTGTTCATTCATTTAAAAAAGATCATTGTAAGTAGTAATTCCTTGTGAGAAATTTTAATTAAATATCTATTTTCATGAATATGTTACTCTCTGATGTGAAGTGCAAGATGTTTTTATAGACTTTGAAGTGACACTTTTGAAAATAGTGGCTCAGTTCTATGCTGCAAGGCAACAGTCTCCTCTTAGGAAATGTCACAAGGATTTTGCAGATTATGCAGCTCGAGATTCACATTTGTTTTTTTAAATTATTATTAATCTGTATTTGCCATACCTTTATTGTTAGATTCAAGCTACAAATTCCACTGGAATTTTGTAGCAAAGTTTGACTTCTGTGTTTCTTTACAGAAAGACAGGTTATTAACCCCAATTGTTGTTGAGTGGATTCCAAAGACTTTTTTTTTCTTTTCCTATTTCAAGTGAAATTAGTATTCATGAAAAGTGATGTAAATTGTTACATTTGTGTTGTTTCAAATCCCATCCATTCACTGTGAGAGATCTGCTTGCTGGTTTGTTAAAGGCTGGATCATTCTTCACAGACAATACAAAGCCACTCTGAATAATAGTCTGCATGAACAGGAGCTGCTCCATCCATGCTATGTTTGGAAATATGGGCATAAAGTGTAGTTAGAAACACTCCTTCTCCACACTTACTCATAGGCCTCTACGCTGTCTTTATGGTGGGCTGCAAAATATGCTGGGAGGAATTATAGGGTATCATGGGTTGGAGAATCACTTCAACAAGGTCTATGAGAAATGAGCATGTTTCTAGGAAATGCACAGATTGACACTGTTAATGGTGTCACCTTCCCAGTACTCAAGATCTAGTTTGGTCACCCCTCAAGAGCAGAAAAGCTGCTTAGTCCCTACCTAACCCTTTGTTCTCATAGGGATGGACAAACCTCAGCTCTTGTCGCCACCCAACCACAAGGGGATGCAATGAGATCAGTGAGCTGCCTGACAACCTGTGTCAGCTGGCCGTGCTCCTCAATCTACAGTGGTCCAGGTGGGGGATCACAGAAGCTGTGATGAGCTATTGCTTAGACAGTCTGAACCATCCAGCTTCTCTGTTTACCCTTCCTCTGCTTCTGCACTCTAGCTGGAGTTATTTGAATGCCCAAAACAATACCAGTTTACACAATTATACCTTTAATGAAACTCTGAAGTGAATACCACACAGTTCAGTGCATGCATTTCTTAAATGAATCCTATACATGACATGAGAATGGACATAATGAAGTCACCCATGTAGCATGATGTCTTTAAGTAGTTCCCAATATCCTACTTTGCATTTGACATGGAAGTTAATGTGTTAATATTATAATCACTGTTAATCAGTGGTGACAGCATTCAAATATATACAATCTCTACACATTAGTATATGAAGTTTTATGGAGGTTGTGCCATACCTGTTTTGGAGTGGTCTTTTTTTTTTTTTTTTTGCAGTTGTTTATTAAGATGTATAAACATTGCACTTGGGTAGAAACTTCTCAGCTAGTGAATAAAATTTGTTTTCGAAGGCCCACATAGCACATTGCTCCTTTTAGATTAAAATTGACACATAAAGCTCCACACTCAAGAGCAAAGAAAAACAAGTTGCTATGTTTAGTTATTTTCTTATGTATCTCAGCTGAGCATAGTTGTACATCATGACAGTGCATTTTTTCCAGAGTGGGCAGCAGTCATTAAACGATGTGAGAATTCTGTGCATCTGCTGGCAGAAGGCTGTGTGACTGTATAGTAGCTGCAAGGTATTTTCAAGGCTATTATTTTTTTAAGGATTCTTCAAAGGTGATTCAGTGTTGGAGTTCTTGGCATTTGTATATCTCAACTCTTAGGCTTGGAAGTAATTCTTTTCTGGAAATGCACATATGGGTATGTCTAACTCTGAGCCAAGGCTTCATATGGAAATCAAAGGCATTGAAAGCACATGTGTTAAGTTGGGTACAATCCTGAGCACAGTAAGGGCAGAAGCAGGTGTAGTTACACCTGTTAAGGGTTACTTTCAAAGTGAGGTATTCTGGTCTTCAGTGAGATAATCTCAGAGTCAGGTATTCTTGTCAATTTACCAAGCATCCACTGGTTATTTGTTAAAACTGTGAAGAACTACAAGGGAACACTTCCTTCCTTGCCCAGAGAACTGACCCTGGCCTGCCTCCAGGATGAGTGAAGAAATGCTGAGCAGAGACGGTGGGCACACCTCTGTGCTGGATTGGTGCTGAAGGCATAGAATTGTCTCCAGAAGATGCGGAGCGGTTGTGAGGCTGCTGTCCGTTAAACTAACTTTCAAACCCCCTAGGATGCTTGCACGCTGGCTACCATTCAGTATGGAGTCTCCACCAAATCCCTCACTTTTAGCTGTTCCTCTTACACAAGAAAGCAGGAGAGATGTTGTAAGAAGCCTTTTTATCACCTTGTCTTCCAAATATACCACTTGTGAATAGGCTAATAGAAATAATGCCTGTGCCTGGCTTTTCATTTGAATCATTACATATATGTTAGCCTTATAAAATATGTGTGAGATTTTTGATTTTGTGAAAGCAAAATGAGAATGTGCAGAGTAGATCCGTTTGAGTGCCACTTGTAATTTGCGGACCATTCTTACACTTTAGTGTACAAATATGCCTTTATAAACAAAATTTCCATTCCAACAGATTAACATGCAGGCTTGTAGAAACACCTTTGGAAATGGAATGATTAAACTAATTGCACCGAAGTTTTGTTTGTTTGTAGATTGGTTTTACTGAGAACACAGAGATGTTTCTGGTCTTGATCAATTTTGTCAGATTTTTATTGCTAGGCTGTTCCTTTTGCTTGAGTATAAAGCTTAAAAAGAATGATGATGAAGTAGATGGCACAACCGCAAAGACTTTCAGATCAAAGTAGATGGTAGGTAGATTATCTTCACAATGATTTTTGATTACTTGACTGCCACGTACTTCATTGTAGTAATGTGCAGGAAACTCATAAGCATGATATATATATATTGGAAAGCAAATGAAGGGGAGTGAATCTTGGGCTTTATTTCAAATTTCACAGGAAATATGTTCTTTCAGCAGAACTCAATAAAGTAGCTTTAGAGGTGCTAGGAAATAATACTTCTCTTTAAAGGTAAGTGGAGCAATATCCATCAAATAGCTCAAAGGAATACTTTTCATACAATTGTGTTTAATTTCTCACAAGGTGTTCCTACAGCTGTTTGTAACATTATTAGATCATTAATTCCATGGTGTCATTCAATGATTGATACTTTCTGATATAATTAGAGTCAGTCATTAGAGAAAAGCAACTCCAATTCAAATGTATGAAATTTCAGAGTTTACAAATATTTCTATAGGTGCCAACAGTTACAAAAATGCTCTTAAATGTTAACCCCGTGTAGTGTTGTGAATTGTGCCTATGATACGTATTCACAAATGCATATTCCGAACCATTTTTTTCTCCATTTAACTAGCTTCACTAGCTATCCTCAGAGAATTTGTATGATAGGGAAAAAAAAGAGAGAGGTATGTCCCAAGAAGGACAGAAATTATTTTGAAAACAAACAGAGACTAGAATATTCCCTCCATTGGACGCATTAATGGTTTATCAGAAGGTACTGGGAGAATTATTTACATTGATTGAAGTTGACAGAATTATTTTGGGTGACAAACATCATAGAGATCAAGAGAAATTCCTTCTTGAAAATGTCTTGCTTTGCAGTACTCCTAAATTAAAAGATAATCTAGCTTTTCAATTACTTTAATGCAGCTGCATGAGTTAAATCAACTGAAAATACAGACATCTAACTTCTGTTCCTGCCTTCTCAGCAGTATAGCTAGGGTTCATATTTATCAGTCAACACTATAAGTTCATTTGTGCTGTACTTCTATTTTTCTCTTCGTTATACCCTTGCTTTCGTATTTGTATGTCTCATGATCCTTGTAAGCTCCTTTAGGATTTTTCTCTTACTGAAGATTGTTTTAAAACAGCTAAATGATCTTGGCTTTCTCAAAAAGCTATGGAAAAAATGTCTCTAAAATATTCCTTTGAACATATGGTTCATAATATGAAGGTGCTTGTGCTTTGGTTTCTCAGAAAGAAAACCAAAAGCTATGTGACGTGAAATCATATAACTAGAAGTAGTGTCACCCACTGAGAAATATTCGTTAGGCATCTGATGCATCAGTCAACTGGTAACTGTAGTGGGAGAGCAGAAGCATTGCACCTGCCACACACAGCCCAGAAAAATACTGATCAAAGTCATTACTAACTGGTACTCACTGACCCATGGAAAGCAAAGCTGGGATTTCAGTGCATTTTCTGGGTGGCAGGTGTTTGCAGCATAAGCCACCATCACAGATGGCAGTAATTAACACCTGTGCCGGAGGGCCAGAAGCTGACTGGACATGAACCACAACAGTGTTTCACCTAAAGAAACCATCCCTTCACCTCTGGGTGTCTGAGGGATGCTAAGGGGTATCATCAGAGGTGGGTGGAGAGAGGTGTGCAACAAATTAATGCCATCTCATGGGGAACCAGCTTGATTTTGCTGGCTAATTTTTCAGACTGAATCTTTTCCCAAGTGCTAATATTGCTATTATTATTATTACTATCAATGTACAGCTTAAGGAACAATTTCTAGATCAGATTTGCCTATCAATGCAGCACAAAGTTGACTGTTGAGGGAGGTGGCAGGATTCTTGTGATCTCTGAAACCATCTTTGCCATTGCTGCTTGTTGGGCTACAGCCTCAGTTCCTTCTTCGAGACAAAGCAGTGCTCACAACTGGCTGTTCATGGACCCTAAAGCCAGCATGGACTCACTGAAGTCAGCTAATTTTACATCATTCTTCATTCTTTACCAATGAGGTAACACTTACAGTAAAGGCCCCATTTTAAACACCTTGTGCCAATTTGAGTACCTCACACTATACACAAATGGTGTGTAAAAAGCATGCCTAAGAATGGTGTGTATATAAAGCCTCTCTGTAGTAATTGTTTTATGTGAAAAATAAACTGTCTTTGGCTGATGAAAGGAAATTAAAATTAAGGAAATATTAAAACTGCTGCATTTTTCCTTCAAGAGTGGGCAGAATATTAAGAGAAGTAAGAGCAGGGCACATACATAGCATACCCTCACAGCTCCAGTATGTAGCAACTTCCCAAATACTAGGATGACTAGCCACCAATGAAACTTTCCTTTATGAATTTGAATAATCCCTTTTTGTAACCATTTATACTTCAGTGTCCATAATATCAAAATAATGAATTCTATAGCATAATTGTATGTTGTGTGAACAATCATTTCCTGTTGTTTATTTAAAATTATCCCTTGACAAGTGCATTACTTTCATACATTCATAAAAAATGTCTCATCATTTGTTAATCGTGATCATTAGTCTATACTTCCAATTCCAATAGGAAATGTGGGGAAAGAGAGTTTTATTCAAGGTGGAGATAGGCTAAGGTTAAACTCACTCAGGTTAACAATTTCAGTATTACTCTCAGACCTTTCCTAGTAAACTTCCAGTAGTCCATTACCTTTTTAGCTATCAATATGCACTGGAGGGATGTTGTCAGAAAACACTTTAAAATTACTGCAAAACCTTTTTCGTAAATGGTGAAGCCTACTTCAGAGGCCACTATACATGGGGTTTTCCTCACGTGCATTACTCCTCATCTATTAACACAAAATTTATTTCCTACAATTTGGTTCCTATCTCTTAGTCAATTGTTAATCCAGGACCTCCTGTCTTATCCCATATTGCCTCTATTTCTGTCAGAGCCTTTAAAAAGGGACCTCATCAAAAGCTTTCTTAAATTCCATGTACTCTATAGTGATTGTATCTTTCATACGGTTACCTGCTCCAACAAAGAAGTCTAATAAACCTCTGAGGTATGTATTTTTCCTGAAAAAGCTATGTTGGTTCTTCCCTAATATGGCATATTTATTTATTTGTGTGCTAATACTGGTTTTATTATAGTTCCTACCAGTTAGCCTTGTGCAGAAATACCGTAAGTCTGAATAAATATCATGTCTGTTGTTAATTGGATTACCCTCTGTACCTCTGTATGCTCCATATTTCCATATAAAAAAAAAGAAAACTGATATGTGAACACATAAAATTACTTTTTCCACTTTACTGCTTCCATCTGTTTTGGTACTAAGGCCAATTTAACTGGTGATAGCTTACCACAACAGACAATTAGCTGGTATTGGCAATTTGTTAAAGTCCATCTTATAGCTTTGTTCTAGAATGCATCCATTGATACTCTGAGACAACAGTTCAGTCTTACCCTACATAAGGAATGACCTTTGTGTGAGAACCATCCTACCCGCCTTCCCAGGCAGTGCAGAGTGAGAGAATTAATTTAACTTTTATTTTATGGTTTTTATCTTCCCTGAGTGCTCTTTTTATATAACTAGTTATTGTTGACTATCAGGCAAGTTTCCCATTTTTGGAATATTTGAAGAATGGTGGCTTATTAGATTCTATGTCTTTATGCCTCAAAATTGTTTCATCTTGTTTTATTGTGATTTTGTGTTTCATTTGCCAAGGTATGCTCTGTTCTCTTTCCCTCATTAAGATGCAACTTAGATTTTTTAAAGTATTTGTGTTATTTTTATTTTATTTTGTTTTGATTTATTTGAACAGCTTTAGGAAATTTACTTTTCTGCTTTATCATACTGGGGTTTTTTTTGATAATTTTGGAGCTTTGGCTTTCAGCCTCTCATTTATTTCTGGGTAGCCTCCATTTAATTTGTTAACATTTCACTCTTTTGGCTGCTCCTTTTAATGTCCTTGAAATTAGCTTTCTCATTTTTATATAATTTATTTTGTTTTAAATTAAATATTACTCTTCCTGGTTTTTTCTTTTACATGCAGCTTTTTCTGTACAAATATGACTGAAGTACAGTCACAATTACAGACTATTTTTTGGATAGTTAGATCTTAATATGGCCTTGTATACTTCTCAAGACTAAATTAAGAGTTGCTTCTTCTTTTGTGACTTCAATGAGCAGATGAATAGCACATATGAAAAAAAAAATCAATATAGAGTATGTAAGATTTACCTTCCTTTTCCATTATCTAACCTACAGTCTGTCAGTACTACATGCAGAGTCAGGGTGTGTTAGTAGCATTTTGTGACAGGTGGGGTGCTTTTTAATAAAAAGTACAGTACATCACAAGCTGTCCTTTCCTCTTGTGACATACCACTGCCTAGATGGCTTGTGTCTATCAAAAACCAGTGTGACAGATATATAATTTTACTGAATAGTCATATTGTTTGTTATGCAATGCCAAGATCCTCCATTGGAAGAATTTGCCCTTGCATTCTCTCTTGAATGTTTTTAAACTAATTAATTTCTTAAAGTATATTTGAATTGTATTAACAGCCAGCAATGATTTATAAATCCCTCTGAAATTTGATAGAAATGTTGTCAGGATAGGCATTTGACAGCCCTGGTAGACAGAGTAGAGAAGGTCATGTCCTGTGCTGGTGCAGAGAGCATGTGTAGCTGTAAGGCTCTTGATCCAGTGCTCTGTGAAGTTAGTTGGTGGTCCTCTGTTAATTCCAATGGATCCTGAATGGGAATCAGCATGGCCATCAGATATTATCTTCTCAAGTTATGGAGCTGGCACTCCTCAGAAAACATAGAAAATCCACAGGGCTTGTGAATCTTACAGCTAGAAGGTTCTCATTGTTAATTGAAAGTAGTGTAAAATTGTGTGAAGGCAAACTGTGTTTGTTCGATTTACATAGATATTAGGTGATATTAATTTCCTTCCAACTAGAAGGCTGAAATTAGTTCACTTCTTACCATACAAATTCCCCAGTGAATTTGACTCTTCTTTCTCTTCATAAATTGTTTGAGGAACAAACTTTCATTTTCTTAAACTCAGTCACAATTTGCAGTTGTTTGTCCAGCAGCTTTCATCCTTATTCATTTGTGGATACAGATGGATTTGTACAAGCTAGTAATTTCCTAAACATTTATTCAAACAAAACTCATCCTGGCAAACAGCAATAAGACCCAAGCATGAATATTGCTTAAGTGACAGCTATTTGAAATCTGAGTAAGTGTTCATAAACACTTTCTTTAAATGTCTGGCCAGGCTTCAGTGAGCATTGAATGTCTCCTACTATGTGGAGTACAACATAAAAGATCAATTTGTAATTAATAGTCAGGAAGCAAGAAAACCTATGTTTATTTATATAAGCATTTTTTTACCCACGTGGTACTGTGGAGAGGCTCTAGTAAATGGAAATTTGGCGTGTAGATCATCATACTGTGTATTCAAAGATGGCGAACCTTCTAGGGAGAGCATATTTCTCTGACTGCAATTTCCAAATGCATAAATCTCAATCTCTTGCCTGAGCAGTAAATGTGTGAAACTGAATATTGACAGTGCTGTAAGGGAATATTGTATTATCAGCATTGCTAAAACTGTTAGAATGATTTGAGAGACTGGAAAGTTAAAATCCACTTCTACTAAACTGTTCAGAATGGGTTACAGCAGTGGGCTGACAGCATGCTCTTGGAGAATGCCTTTCTTTGCCAGGCCATATTTCCCTGGAATGATAAACTCATGTTCAGGATCAGATTAAAAACTCTGCAGCTGTATGAAGCAAAGTGCCGAGCTGGGACAGTCAGTCAGTCTGCTGGAATAAAAGTGTTCCATATTTTGAGAAGGAAGAATGAGCCAGGCCATCAGCTCTGGAAGCCTGAGCATCACTTAGTCCTTTCTTGTTCCCTTCCCTCTCAAGGACCAACAACAGTTGTGGTCCTCAGGTGTTGCTGCGTTCCCTTGTCAATAGGCTTAGCATTCCTCTTTCATGTGAATACCTGCCCAACTCAAAGCGTTCATTGTCCACTGTTAGGTTTGACCAGGACTCCAACATCTGACAGCTGAGTCTGTGCATACTATGATGTGACACGGTGCCAAAGCCAGTTACCCAGAGTCTGAATTACTCCTCCTTCCCACTCAGTGCCAACCTGCAGATGAAACGACAAGAATGACAGGAAGGTTTTCTAGGAGCTCCTTGTGGATTTGTCACTGACCTCAGAAAGAGATGGCCAATACTCTGTTAAACACATGCCCCACACCATGTCTGCAACGGTGTCCTTCAATGTTGGCATCCTGCAAAATGGTAGGATTAAGGATGTAGTAAAAGTCTGAGTCTGCACCATGAGGACAGTAATGTGCAAAACTGATGTGATAAAGTTGAGTGAGGCAATGAATATTGTTTTCAATGTATTATGGAACACTAAAAAATGGACAGTGTTGAGTTATGCCAAAAATCCAAACACAAAAGACAAATGAGATGTGCCAGACAGTCTGACTACCAAGACAGCCATCCCCAGAAAAATAGTATGATGATGATTTAGGATTCAGCTAACAAGAAATTGTAATTAAATTAGAATCAATTAGTGTGACTGGATGGAAAATAGGTCTTCTCAAGCGAACCTGATTTTAGTCCCTGACAAAAGTGCCAACTTGGTAGCTACAGATAACAATGCTCATAAAATATCTTGGATTTGTGTAAGACACTGAATCACTATTACAGGATATGTTTATTAAAAAAAGCGCTGTGCAATGTCAGGAAAACAGACGTTGCATAAGTTAGAACTCAGCACACTGACCTCATCAAGTAAAGAGTGACCATCAAATGAGATTATGTCTACTGCATTGCACAGAGCTTGACAAATACCTCACTGTCTTCAGCAATGATAAAGCAATAACGGCTGACAAGATATGCAGATTTGTGAAATGGCAATTAACGACGAGAAAAGGGAAGATTCAGATCCCTCAGTAAACTAGGCCCAGTCTAAGAAAGTGCATGCTAATACAGTCAAATGTTAACCATAACTACAGGAATAAAGCACATGTGCAATTTACATAGGAGAATTATGTCCCTGAAAGAAATCCTAAGTATACTGTATGGTTATAGAGCAACTACATAAAAAAAAAAACCCAGGCCAAAATACAAAAAGCTAATATCATCGTCAAGAGAGTGGGAACTTTACCTCAATCTAAGCATTATTAATATTAATTTTGCTATTCTTTGTTCAATTCTGTTGTCAACATTTTAAAAAGATAGTTCAAATATTGAAAAGACATAGAGATAAAACTCTAAATGATTTAAGGGCTGAAAAAAATTGCCTTACAGGCGAAATCTAAACCAGCTGAGTCTATCTGTTTTTTTTCAGAAAGAGATACACCTTGATTTATCAAAAAATGTTTCATTTTCTCCAAGTAAACTAAACCAGTAGGAACGAGGGGGCTCTGTTTTCTAATGGTTGAATTCATAACAAGCAGCAACTGCTGGTAAACACATCAACAAATTCCAATTAGAAAAAGACAAACATTTTTACTTGTGGCAGTGATTAACCATTTGGACAATTGACTGAGGAAAGTGGTAAGTTTTCAGACTTTTGATGTTGTCTAATCAAAACTTCCTGCAGATGTTCCAGAACAGCTTTATTCAAAATGCAAGTAACAGGATACAGCACAGTGGCATCTGGAGTGGACTCATGGACTGGCATTATACGGGTGGTCACATATGAAGACCTGATGGTTCTTCCTGGCATTAAATCTTACTCATTTACGGATAGTTTTGATTATGTAAGGAGGCAGGAAATAAAGTAATTTAAAGAGCAGTTTAGCATCCATATGTTTGTTCATCTGCTCAGCTGCCTCAGAAAATTCAAAGTATCCTGTGCTGTTGATACTGATTCTAGAGGAAGAGAAACTCAGGATGAAATAATCCCCTCAATTAAATTCAGTCTGCTGTTCCAGTTTACATGCATTATTTTAAGTCAGTATATGTTCCCTTACCAGAAGCTGGTGCTTGTTATGCATTTTAACATTAGATTATAGAGCACTTTATTTCCTACTATTTTCATTTACTTGGGGAAATTTTTGCTTTCATCTGGATTTTATGATGCACTTCTGCTCTTACTTTTTACTGAAGAAAACAGCAAGTTTTCTTAAAAAATTCAGTGACATTTTTCTATAGCCTCATTAATTAGAATACTATTTTATACTTAAAATATAATTCATCTGACAGCTCATGCAAAATAAATATAAAATAAATCCCTCTATGGAAGAATACAAGAAGTTGGTAACTAGAGTAATGAACATTTTTACCCAGCAGTTTTTCTAGAAGAGAATTCAGTGCGAAATTTTGCAACTTTTAATTTTAATTCTAACAGAGAAAATATGGGCATTGTTATTTTCTGGTCCTTTCAGAACTCAACCGGCGTGTTATAGATGTTATCCCTTCATGCAATGAACCTATTAATGTCCTGTTACAAGGTAATTTAAAGTATAATCATGTTTTGAAACTCATTGTCCTTGTCACACCTACTTATGCCTTTTCTACTGAGTCCAAATATATGTGAAATAATGTATTCCACTTTTTTCATAGCTGTGGTGTTGCTTGTAAAGTGTGAAGCAGAAATGTGCTGGTACCACAAATACCCAAAGTCACATCACTGATTTTTATAGTTCATGTCCTGAGGACACACGAATAATAAAGTGGTCTTTAAAATTCTGGCAATACATCTATGTTTTCATTCAGAACTATGATGTGGCATTAATAAAGTTAATGGGAATTATTGACTGAAATTTAGCCATGCATCTGATTCTATGGGAAGATCCTTTAAGGTGTGAATACTCTTGCTTGATCCTAAAAGGCACATGAGCACTATCTTAACTTTAAGTACTTGAATTAGGAGAACAAGAATTAACCATACACTTACAGCACACAGTTCCGGGAGATTGCTCACATTGCAACAGTGTCCAGTGCCTTACAAGAGTGGGCACAATGTGCTTACCTCATATCAAAGACAGGCTTTCTACTGATAATATTAATATTTATAAGCCTTGTAAAGGTCTATGTAGGGGGTTAGTCTATGGGGGAACCAAACAGACTTTGGATTGTGTATACTAGAGTATTCTGAAAGTTGACGAGTGAGTTGACTAAGGAAAGGCTGCAGCCCACTGGAGAAAAAGGGCAGGATTTTGGATGTGTTGCTTTGAAGAGACAGGCAAAAGTTAGTTGCCACTGTCTTAATGTAAAGCAGAGCGCTGAGACACGGATTAGCCTGGCTATCTTTTCTAGTACTGTAAATAGAAGATCAAGGTAAGTAGGCAGCTAACTGAATGCTGAAGCTTCATTGTGTATGACTATGTAAGAACTAGGATTTACTTTTAAGTATTTTCTTTGTTTTGCTAGAAATTGGATTGCACTAGGGTAAATGTCACCTGGATTTTTTTCCACACTCTTTTAAAATGAATACTTACAAAGTGCTGATTTGTATGTGCTTAAATTCACAAGCTCAGACAACTCTTTTATTGTAATACATGCAGGAAAACAACACACAAAGAAGAAAAAGAAAGAAACTGCTTCTGTGTCTTCATTACACAAAAACTTTTCATGTAGTAGGCTAGTGTCTTTTTGGTATTGCCAGCCTCCTTATACTAGTACAAACTTTAACTTCCAAGAAAACAACCTTAAATTGTCTAGCCTCTAACAAATACTAAATTAGATTTCAGAATACGCAACATTTTGCAAAATAAGTTTAAAAAAACCCCAACAGAATACAGGTCATATTCAGAATAAGCACTTTGTATGTTTCATTGCTGGGTAGGCCGGTTTCATTGTGTAGCCAACAGAACAGAGAAGGTGAATGGGAGCTGCCATGAACATCTCTGGGCTGCCTTATTTTTGGGAAGAAATTTGTTGAAATGAAAAGATTATTGTAGAATCAGCATGTTGTGAAGGGGGAAACATCCTATAGGAATCTTCTAACCAGTTCTATCTCTAATTCAGGGTCTCATCATCCCATCCCTCACGGCTTGTACCTTTCTGTACCAAGTTCTCCTAGTCTTTCCTACAGCTTCCTGTCCCAGACCTGTATCTCAGAATCTGTATGAATACCCAGAACAGTTTCTAAAAAAGCTTAGTTGACAATTTATTATTTTCAGAAGGTATTGCCTTCTGGAAAAGCACACACTTATTGCCAAATCACTCTTCTTCAGTACTGTTCTTTTCATGTTTTTACCAGAAGCTACCATATTTTGGTAATTTTAACAACCAGAGGTAAGCATCTCTGGACCATTGATGATCACGCCCTCAGTCAGTGGGAATGTACTTCCACTGGGAAGTACATTTTCTTTAGATTGAAAAAAAAAATATCTGTCTGAGCTGACTTGCAAGCTTAGTTTTAAGACAGGCAAAGAATTAGAAAAAGGCTTTGTAGTCATTACAATTAGATCATAATTAGTCTTTTGTTATTGTAAGTTTTTTTAATCTAAAAATAGAATTCACTTTCAACCTGATTCCATTGATGTCAATGGAAGATTTTCCACTGATTTCTGTAGGAAGACGTTTTGGATATAATTATTACACAATTTCAATGCAAATGTACATGCACATGGGGAAAATGTGTATGTATATGAGGAAAGAGGCTTATAAAATAGGGGAGCTGAGGGAAAACCTCTTACTAATAGAAACAATATTTCTTCTGTTTGCCTTATTTTTATGTAGAAAGATTTCAGGGATACATTCTAAAAATGTAAATCTTTATAAAGAATTGCTGCATGATAATGTACATTTGAATTTCAGTCTCAGGGAAACTTGGCTTTATGTTGCTACTAATTATCTTTGTGATGACAAAGGCCATTGTTATTTAGAATAAAGGGAAAAGTATGTTCTCTGTACTGTAATCAGGAGCACCAATAGACAAAGGCATACTTTTTAATGGACAAGAGGGTGGGGATAGTGCACACCCTTAATTTCTGCACCTTTGATTTTATTTAGAGCATTTAAGTTCTGCATGCATCAAGGAGTTCTGCATCACTGCTGATTATAAATAGATCCAGTAGACAAGAGGGAACCAAATATATTTCACAGTTACATGAAGAAAACAAACAAAAATATAAGGATGTTCTACCTTAATTCTAACCCACCTTGAAATGGTACTTAGTTACAGCTCACCTGTAGGTGATTCATTCATGCATTTATTATGGAAAAAAATGCTTTGGACAACTGAAAAAAAAAATCTTTCAACATTAAAAAAAAGGTCTTATCCTGGGACATTCCAAGGAGATCCAAGGAGAGAAACATGACGTTGGTTCTTATTTTGCATTTTATCTCACTGAGCATGCTAACTAGAAGAGATTCTGTGTTAGTTTTTCCCTGAAGAAGATGGGAATGTCATTTTATGAAGCTTTACTATCAAATGTTACACTGCTGTATTTTGCAAAAACTTTTTATGCGTTCATTGTTCCAACTGGTAGGTTTACTCTGGCCAGCAGCCAACTACACACACAGCCACTCGCTCGCTCCTCTCCAATCCATACCAATGGGACGAGAATCAAAAACAGGAGAAACAAGAGTGAGAAACTGTTTGGCAATAGGAAATATATTTTAGGAATGCAGAGTAGAGGCAGAGATCTAACTTTGGTGTCACTTGAGCAGAAGTATACCAAGATACAGTCCAACGCAAAAATCACATCATTATTCAAGCATATTCTTTGTGACTCTTCATATAGTATAATTGCATGTGTGCACTTAACCTATTTTAAAATCCAGCATGGTAAGTTCCTTAATACTAATAGTTCTCTTGGAATGTGGTTCTAGAATTTCATTCCTTCTACGATTAACAGCTGCTTAATGCTTTGTTTTTGGCTGTTGCTTTGAAGGTTTGGTTGTTGTTTTTTTTTGCTTTTTATTTTTTTTTTTTTTTAATGTGCAATTGAGCCCTTGGATAGCTCACTTTAAGTTACATCTTCCTGTCTTTCATGATCTTAATGGATACTCTTTGAAAAGTCATCAATTTTCCAGTATCTTGTAGTACTGGATATTACTGCAGAAGCAGTCATAATGCTGTGAAATAGAATTAAAATAGTATGATCTCTCTGTTACTATAATATCACACTTGTCTACATAACTAAAAAATAATTATATTATTTTTTAGCCACAGCATTACCTTCAGTGCTTGTCTATAATAATCCCCAAGCCAGTAATTGCATCCCAGGATAAAGTGCAAAGTCCTGTATGTGTGGCATTTTCAGTTCATGAGAGTTTAAATTCAGCTGTGTCTTAACTGCATATTTATTTGTCTATGTCCAGTTTACTGAATTACCTAGATCATACTGCATCATAACTTGTCTTCCAGTCTTTCTGTCATTTGCAAATGTTGCTGGTAATGCTTTTGTATTTTTGTTTTTTCAGGTCACTGATTAATGTTAACTGGTAAAATCTAAGAACAGATCCTTATGGGACACCATAAAGAGACACCCATTCAATGAGTGTTCCTTCACTGGAAGTATATGTTGAAACCTACCAGCAAGATTTTAATCTATTTTAAGCATGCAATACTGATTTTTATCATTCCAGGTTCATAGCCAAAATATCATGCAAAATAAAAGTAGATGTCCCACAGAAATCTAACTGTAATGCATTGACATTATTACTGTTAATAATGAAGCTTGTAAATGCATTGATAAAAGACATTTTGACTGATTGAATTAAAAAGATCTAGTTACACACACAAAAGCAATTGGCCCCTGTTATACCGCTCCACTCCTTTAACTTTTTTCTTGCTGAACTTCCATGTCAGTTCCTGAGTTATTTTGTCCAAAATGAATGTCAGGCTGACAGACCTGAAATTACTCAGGTTAACTCACTTATCCTTCCAAAATATTGCACTACACTGCCTTTGTAGCAGTTCCCTGGCACTTTACAACTTTGCACAGCTATTGAAAATTTCTAGCAGTTCAGAGAGCTCGTCAGCAACTTCTCTCAGAAGTTATCTGAACACATCCATTTAAAAATGCCTGCCTTTTGGAGCTGCCACTTGATTTCCTTCTGAGTTGGGAAAGGAAATTACCATTCATCATCACCATCAACACCATCATCATCTTTGGGTATGTATGCATTATCTGTCTCTTTCATAAGAACATAAAAACTTATTAAATGCTTCTTCCTATTCTGCAGAATCCCTTCTAGCACTGACATATCATCATTATCCTTTATCAGTATCCTTTCCTTTCTTTCATTTCTTTACTGAAGTTCCTAGCTTCTAATGTTTCTCTGTCACCTTTTGGACTCCCATGCCACTGATGGTAGCCAAATGGCATAATTTCATTTTTTCCATGACAGGAAGGTCAGTTTAGATCAAAACAAAGAACGTGGCTGGGAGGGCTTACTAGGAGAGGTAGAGGAAGGCACAGCTCTGCTGTCCAGTTTGTGTGTGTTTATTCTGTCAGGCAGATCTGGTTGGCACCATTAAGGACAAGAGATGACATAGGAGACAGTAGCTGCTGATGCTGTTCCTGTGGGAGAGACAGCCCCTGAGAGTAGAAGTCAGGGCTCCCGGCTTCCACATCTCAGGAACTGCGAGGAATGACCAACCTGCTGCTTCAGAGCTTTCACCCAGCCCTGCATGCTGGGCCTCCCTTCCCTTTTGCTCATGCTTTTGACAAGCTTTGAGTCAGCTCCAGTGACAGAGCTCCCTGCATAGCAGATGGCTGTTGCTGTATGTGTTCAGAAGACGGCAAATCTCTGATGGTGTTGCTCAGAAAGTTTGCCCAGTCAACATTTGGGCCTCTTGAATCATTGTTGTGCCTTTAGCTGTGCCTACTGTTGGGTTTTGCGTTGAAGATAGTAATATTTTGTTTCTTGAGGACAGTAAGTAACAGCAGGTTTCTCAGGGTAAATGTCTATTCCCAGTGTAGTGTTATGACGGATCTCAACTCTATTAGAAAAGAAAGAAAAATTGTGATTTGTGATTCATAATTTTTTTTCACAGCATCCCATAGGCAAGAGACAAAATAGTTCATCCTCCTCTTGTTGTATGTGCATACATGAACTTACAGAACTGCTTTGGGTATTTTTCATTGATGCGATATTTTGTGTTCATTATCTCTGCTAATACTGATATCCACTGGAAAAAAACCAAACAAAACAGATAACCAGTAAACCAGTGCCTTTGACTTTCATTAGATTTGTTAGATTAGAGTGTAGGCATCATGTCAGAAGAGTAGCAGCACTTGTGAGAGAATATTTATCAAGTGCTAACTAGCAGATGAAGGAAAATTGAAATGCCGTTACAGTCTTATTCTTCATTAAAAATGAGGTACTAAATTTTCCATTAATTCATTTTGACAGATGATATTCTGACAGAGTTGATATCTATAACAAAATGTGACTAAAGTGGATGCAATTTAAGAAGTAGTATGTCTTTTTTTTTTTTTTTCCCTAACACTATAATGTCAGTGTAATAGATATTTCAGATTTATATTATTTTTTTCTTAAATCTGTTTATCTTTGACCATCAATATTTTTGGTCATAGGCAGATATCTACCTAAAAAAAATAGCAAAACCATTAACTTCTTAGATTGTAAGCAAAATGAAGTAATTAATCTGATTAACATTGCCAAGGAAACTGTAGTGTCTAACCCCTTTTCCCAGGCAATGTGTGAGGTGACATTTTAAAGCAGGACTTTGTTAGCAGCGTTTTCTGTCTCAAGTTGTATTTTTTTCATTGGAAATGCAAACTTATTTTATTATATCTGTTGATGAGATTTAATAGAAGATGCAGTTCTATGTGGGGAACTCTTGCAAGTTACGTTCTTGTAAAACTTCATTTAGAGCTGTCTTTAGGATGCAGGGCTGAAAGCAAGGCCGGAAGTCATGTTCCAACAGGATATTGCAGAGCTACTTCAGCAATATATTTCAGATATGATTATTAGTGACCATGTTTGTTTCCTGCTTATTGGGATAGACTCTGCAGCTGAGAAGTGCTAAATGAAAGTCATCACAACTGAGTTTAAATCTTGATAAAGGTCATGCTGATCTTAAGGTTTTCTTTAGATGTTATGATGAAACTTCTCTAACAGTGAGTGAAAGCATCAATCACAACCACTTTATAGCAAGCAGGACAGGGCAAAAAGCTGCAAAGCCACTGCAACAGTTAAGTGGCCAATTAATCATAGAATCATAGAATCATAGAATGTTTCAGGCTAGAAGGGATCTCCAGAGGTCATCTAGTCCAACCTCCCTGACCTTGAATGACTCCAGGGATGGGGCCTCCACCACCTCCCCGGAGAGCCCATTCCAGTGATCTATAATGCTTCCATGAAGAGAGGTGATTCTTCCTGGGCGGGTGTATTAGCAGTATGCCACCAAACATGATCACAGTCCCCACTGAAAACCTATCTACTCAGCTGTCTCTCTGAAATTGTTTGGTTGTTTGGGTTTTTTGTGCGCAGAATTGAACAATGAATAATTTTACGGAGCAGAGAACAGAGAGAACTAAAAGAATAGTTAGATACAGTTCCTTTGGCTGCAGATTGCTGTGCAATAAATTATTTCAGAATATTCCTGTTATTAATTCAGTAAATAAACAGTTTGCCTGTTCTTCCTTTTTTAATAATTGCAGTAAGGTGTCAGGCAATGTCTTAAAAATCTTATCTTTAAATGAGAAGTTAAATTTACCTCTAGCAGAATTTAGCAATTTACATTTTTTGTCAGATCCTGTTTTATTTGCTTTTTAATCTCTTCATTTTGTTTTTAGTATGTCTTATTGGTTTGATATGTTCTCCTTGTAAGCTAAGAAAGATGCAATAAGATAGTTTGGAAATATTGCCATTCTGTATTGTAAGAATTCTCAGAGATATTGTATAAGCCTGCAAATCTCAATTTTTTTCAGCAACCATTTTCTTGAACCTCTGATTTTTAAAAATAAAATCAACAGAAATTTAGATAATTTCAGTATTTTTTATGAGGTACGTGATTTAAAAGTTTGGTTTAAAGTCAATAAGAACTTGGAATTTCCTAAAAAGCACTGACCTAAGATCAGGGCAGACGTATTACTTAGCTAGAAATGGAAATCCTTATGCCAAAGTACTGTTACTGATAGTCAGCAGCCAAAATAAAGTCTTTTCAGGTGTACAAAAAAGAATACAATGATATACCTTTCACTTCAACTGACTTTTAGCAGACTTACAAGCCTTGAAGAGCCATTTGTCTTTTCTGATTCCTTGGTAACCTTGGTAATCTGGCTGTTTCACTGACTAATAAGATGTGCTTTATGGTCCTTCAGGACAGAATTGTTCAGTAACAATTTCTGGGGTTTTTATACTGCTCTTATACTGCTCTATACAGTTTTGCTTTTAAACGTGGCCCCTCTGTACTGCTGTAACAATCCTGGCAACATAGTCTTCTTGCCTCTGTATAGACAGTGAGCATTTAGGGAATTTATATAGGAATGTTGGAACCAAGAAAGCAAAAAGTAGAGAAAACAGGTGGGTTTGATATTTATTATAATATCCAAATTTACACAATTTTAAACAATTTTAAACTCTTGATCCTTCTCTGCATCAAGTTGCAACAGCATTTTTAAAAACATCAAAAAATATAAGCCCTAAGTGCCTGTCTTACATTTGTGTATGCACTTAACTCCTGATTCAATCAGTGAAATCCCTATCCTCAAACAGAGTAGATTTTGGCTCTCATTGTGTCATCTAGCATGCTTTCCAACAGCATATCAAGTTATCAAAGCTGAAAATTGAGGTCTGCCTAAAGCATCTCTGTCTCATAATATGTTAATATGCATAACCATATGCTTTTCTGATTATATTAAAACCTGGACAGATGTATATGATAAGATTGTAGTTCCTTTGAAAATGCTGTAGCGATGTGGGATATGTTCTTAAGGATAAAAATTAATCTTAAACACAAAATCTCATACACATAAAACATAAAACTGCTGTTATGAAGGAGGGAGGACCATAGAAAAGCCTAACAAATGTCCCATAGATCTATATGTTTATACAAATTCTATCTGTGATTTTGAGTCTCTTTGTTGCCAAAGATTTTGCAGGAATGAGCTTGCCAGTTGTGTGTTACAGTTGTGCCAGTAATTCCTGTCATCAGGCTGACATTTCAGGAGCAGCCTTCTGCATTTTTACTCACCCTCCCAGATTCTTCAAAAACACAACCACTCCTCCTTATGTGGGGCTGCAGTGACAGTGGATGAGAGGCCACCGAACTTATGGAACAGAGTCAGGGTTAGAAAGTCTTTGGCAGGCACCTTTCACTCTCTGTCCATATGGGAGAGTAACAATTTGAAATGAGCTGCTTTGCATTGCTCATGGAAGTTGTGCATATTGCATACATGAAGGAGCTTCTTATCTCTTTATTCCTCTGGGTAAGCATCCTAGAGGGATTTGAGCTGAATCCATAAAGGAAATAGGCTGAAATCTGTGACAACAATTTATGTATGATTTTATTCATCGCTCGCAGTCTTATTTCTCTCCCTTCCCCGTTGATGTTTTGTCTTGAGCTGGATCCTGATGGCACCAAAGGAAATGAGCACTGGCTAATTTCAGTATTACCTTCTGAGATTCCAAACAGTTTCAAAGGATATAGAGACAAATATGCATTCAGACTACATTTTAAATAAAACCCCTGTTTAATATTTATTGAACACATGGATGGTGAAAAATATAGCAGAATTTTAGAAACAGAGAAATCCTGCTGATAATGAAACAGCTGAACATTTCCAGTACCATCTACTTTCCCTAGCATGTACAGGAGATTTGCCCAGTTTCCTGAGCATCTCCGCTCTTGTGTAGTGCAGACTTACATATGCCCTGAACTTCTCTATTCCAAGCAACTGTGAGTTTGTGTCTGTATACAATCATATGCAGAAACATCACTTATTTAATTCGATCTAACAGTATGATCTAATAGGAGAGGACTCTTCAAAATAGGCTAAGGCAAGTCTCACTTACTAAAGGTCCCCTGTAGGATCACTGCATCATGATCAGCATCTCAACCATACAAAGAAACTACGCAGTTCCATGATAAATAGTGCTAAGAAAGAAACATTTAAATCAATAAAAGGGACATATCAGCACCATCCAAAGTGGTATGTGACTGGTATATCTCTTACTTATGTCTTAAGAAGAATCATTCACTTCTTTCTGCAACAGTATGATATATTACGTGTTGTGTTCTTCTCATGAAATCTTGGTTCTGTACCAACAATCTTCAAATATAACTTGCTTACTATGGAGGAGAGGGTTATGTGAGACTTGTACAAAGGACTGCCAGGTCTTTACTTAAATGCCAGAAATGCTTTGTTGGAGAGAAAAAGAACTTACGTGAGACCTCAGTGGTAAACAGAATTTGCAGACTGCTGCACTGATGATTTTTTTTCTCTAAGAAGACCCACTTCTCTCCAGCTATTTAAGACTTTTATGAACTTTTAATGAGCTTGCTGTCATAAATACCTCACTGTTTTATTGTGTTGTTTTGTCACTTGGCCAACTTAACACCTATGCTTAAAACCAATTTGTGCTTCTGAAGCTTACTGGCAATTAAATTTATTAAAAGAGAAAATGAACATTTCAGCCCATCAGAAAAAAAAAAAAAGAAGAAAAGAAAGAAATAATTGTTTAGTATAATTAGAAATTGAAAACATGTTTATTTTTGGATCTTACATGTGTTGGTATCAACACCAATTCAGTTGATTGCATTTGAATTAGGTACAAGAAGCAGATGATATTTGGCCTGAAAACATTCTATGTGTCTGAAGGATTCAGTATCATCTCACTCTGTGTTACTTACATCTTGTCACAGAACATTATGTTATTTCATACTAGAGGCATGTTAGTGATGCAAGTTTATACAGCATCAAAATGAAATTTGTAGTGTCTTGTGCTTTTGGATCATCCTCCCATGGTGTTGTCTGGTCAGGACTTTGGGTACAGATTTTCTAATACTCCCAGTTGTAGAAGTACCTGTGTTGAACTACTGTACTCCTCTTTGTCAAAAGTAAATCTTGTTGCTGGAAAGAAATATATGGAGTATTTTAATGCATAGATCAGATATACCATACTCTCTGTCATCCAGACATCCATGCAGTCATTTATTGATTCAGTCAAGGCAGAAACATAGAACACCCTGAAAAGCCCCATTGCTCCTCTAAATCCTTGATGGAGACCTTCATCAAAAGCCATAGCACATGGGGGACTGCCCTGTCTCACAGCACTGGAGCAACCGCACAGACTGGCTGAGTCATCCCTCGCAATGTTTTCACCAAGAAGTTCACATCTGCACAGCTGCAGGTGGATTTTTTTCCTGGCTTTCATAGCTGTTAAGATTAGAGCCAGTCATGTTGATACCACCCTTCGGCTGCTGTCGAGGCTGGAAGTCTTGCTTCTGCGCTGCCAGCAAAGTGCCAAAGCCGAGGCTGGTAAGCCACCCAAACGTGCCTCGCAGTCTGCCATCTCACAGCCTGCTTTGACAGCAGTGGTCCTGGAGATCTTGTATGTGGCAAGGTCTATAAGCATAGCTGTCTTGCCCTCAGTAGCTGCAGCATTTGGATATGCTCAACATTTGCAGATTCTTAACCTCTCTCCTCCCATTTCCCACCTGCCACCCCACCATCTGCAGTCACTCACTTCCTTGTGCTCTCCCTCTCCCTGCCTTTCCCTCTCAAGATGAGCTCCCATGTCTATAGGCCTGGCAGAGAGGCCTGCCCTGCCATCAGCTGCCTCTGGGAGCCAGAGCACCCTGGCTGCTGGGGTGACAGCTCCCACCTTTAGTGGTGCCAGGCCAGGGCCTACTGCTGCTGCATTCTCCCTTGCTTGCCTCACTGGTGCCTGATTTCTCTGAGTGCTTTGGCCCTCACAGGTGCAATTCAGGAAAAAAATGAGGTGGTAGGAGGAGACAGGGCTGAGCCTCTCTTGCCTGGTGCTTGCAGACAGCTGTGGTTATTTTGTGGGCCTTCGGCAGTGGGCTGTTCCCTTCCCCCAGCACCTCTTTTCAGGAGTGTTTATTTGAGGCCTGAGCTGTTAAAACCGTGTTGGGATAATGTGCTCAGGTTCAGATTGTTTTGATCTGGGGACAGGAGGCTGCTGGAACCTTCTGGATGACCATAAAACTTGTGAGTACCTAGATGTAATGCCTCAGGAGCTGTCTGAAACAAAAAGAAAAGACAGTCTTTTTGTCTTTCTCCATGAATTCTTCTGTTTCTTAACCCAGCAATAGATCCTTCTTGCCTCACTCCAAAGAGCCAATGCTCCCTCCATAGCAGCATCACATAGATCTCCCCAAGGATGCACAATGCATGGAGAACTACATCAGAAGGGTTGCAAGGGCCTCTTGCCCCTAAGGCCACCCCCATCCAGTTCAGGAAGCACAGGAGATGATGTGGGCATGCTCCTGGGCTCAGGTACAGGTGCAGGAGAACTTGTGCTGCCTGAGACTTTGTCCCTGCTGTGCAGCCTGGTGAAGCTGTATGGCTGCAGAACCGCTGCACTTAGTTGGTGTGCATCGGGCT
The DNA here is from genome assembly GCA_013396935.1 of Baryphthengus martii. Lineage (NCBI taxonomy): Eukaryota > Metazoa > Chordata > Aves > Coraciiformes > Momotidae > Baryphthengus > Baryphthengus martii. Next base: position 254,200 of record VWZK01008782.1, on the reverse strand, counting down.
GGCATTTGCTCCCGGCTTCTGACGTCAGGTAAAAACACTTACATGTTGTGTGACAGTTGTGAAAGTTTTGTTCTTTCTGAGCTTGGCTACCTCAATACCTATGCTCAGTCCCAGTTTGTGCTTCTGTAGCTTAAAGGCAATTCAAAGAAGAGAAGACAAGCTCTTGATACTGCTCTTAACTCATAAGCAGTGTTTCTAAGTGCTCTACAATATCTCATGCTTTGAGGCTTATCACTTTGCCCTGCTTGCATTTAGCCAGTTTTTTTCTATCTCACAAGTCTAAAGTTCACTTTTTTATATAGCTAGCTCTGTGGGAGCTACATAAAGTAAACTAATAATTTGTTCTTTGCTTATGGAAATCCAGCTTTTGCATTAATTTCCTGTACTAGCTCTGCCTGGGTTCTCGTCATTAAGTCACGTTTTCTTCTGCAGATACTACAGTAGCCTGCAGGGAAAATTATTTCAAATGTTTCACTAATCAACATCAGATATGCCTTCTAGCATTGTGTGATTCAAACACTTACATTGTGTTAAGTGTTTGAGGTTATGAACTCAATTGGAAATGCTGGCATGAATATCTCAACTTTATTGTTGAGAGAACTGTTCAAAATTAAGATTTTTTGTTGTTTCATTTTGAATTTATTTCTGTCAGTCTCAAATCCTACAAACACTTGTATGTATTTAGCTTTTCTGCTGTAAGTCTTTTAAAGCACCACTGAGTATTTGAGTGAGAGTGTTTGTAGAACTGTGACTTCTGCTTAGGGGTAATTTAAAATATTTTGGCTAAATGCTTTTTGAAGGGGGGCTGTTACTGAAAAAAAATTATAAATTTAGATTGGTTCTTTTTGAAAATGGTGATTCTGTGAAAACGAAACACTTCTGTTTAGATACATTTTAGTTTTGCTTATGCATTCCAGTTCTCTCTTCCTAGGTCTTATTCTTAAATTGTTAAAAATGTGGGTTTACTTCTTATATCTAGTTTTCAGACCCAGCACCTAAACCTTGCTGGCTTGCTTACTTTCTTGTGATATCAGTCCAAGGTGCAGAATTGTTTAATATGTTATTCTGGGTTTCTTCCAGCTGTGATGATATAATTGATTACAGTTGATTTGTCATAGTAGTAAAACTGAAAAGCAGTCTATGAGTGAAATTAGACAGTGGCTGCTTTGCCTTACATGTCCACATATTTCTTAAACATATTTAATTTAAAACACAATATTTTCTAAATCCACAGAATTTTCTTTGGAATGCTAAGATTACAACATCTAGGGATTTGATAAAACGTACATCAAAAAGTCTATCTTCTCATTTGCACTAAAAGTTTATTCCATTTAGATGAACAGTTTTGCTGATGCTGGGTGAGATATGATGAGGTGTATTTTTTTAGACAGAAGACTAAGATTTATTATTTAAACCTAATAATAATTCACACCTAGAGCTGTGGCTCACAAACAGAAAGCATCGGTGCCTAAAAATTGTATATAAGCCAAAAGTGCCCTAAAGGCCATGAATATTTAACACTGGGGCTATAGCTCAGGTCAGTAGCTTTTTGGATATTTGTTTCAATGATGCATGTTTACAGACAGCAAGGAATACAAGTCAATAGTTCATTTGGTCCTCTTAAAAATCAATAAACATCTGATAGTGTAGTCATGGAAATCAAGGAACTGAGTGCTAACTTCTCTTTAATAAGAAAATCAGTAGAAAGTACACTTCAGAGAATAATCTTATTTCTAACATTCTTTCCAGATACCTCTTAAAGCCATGGATAGTGTAAGTTATTAGCAAGTATACACAGTCTTGCTGACTCTCCATGGAGTATCTCATGTTTTGCCCTCTAAGTCCCAGTTCATGACAAGACATGATTTCTGAGTATCTTGGTTCACAAAAATAAAATAGCCATTTTTATTTCTCAAAACTGTAGGGAAAGTCAGAAACTGACCACTCTGTGTGCTCAGGTTCAGAAACCAGATAACTAGTAGAAATATTTTTCTTAAACTTCTATTTATTCTACCATGTTCAAATCTTCATTCATAGCAGGGTACTTGTGTGCATTATTTTTGATTGCTCGAGGTTGGCATCAATCTTTTAAATCTTGTGCCTGAAATGTGATCTAACCTAATTGCATAATTGTCAAAGCATGAGCAGAACTGAGCTTGTACTTAATTTCTCCTTTTTGAAAAAATATGAGTAGACATTTCAGAAAGAGCATATTGTTCTCCTACTTTTATGTCCCTTCTGGGTATTCTTTCTATAACTATTTTTGTAAATTATTTTACTAACTGTAGTATACACAACAAGATTAAAAAAACCCCATATTATTCACAGGAGAGTGTTGAAACTTTATTCTTTACTTTGTCCAGCCTCATCAAGAAACGTAAAATCGGTGACCCTTTATTCAACCAATGCCAACCAACAGAACTAATCAACAGTTAATGTTAAGCATCACTATATTATTTTTAATACAATCTGAAGAAAACTGGAATCTCCTTACTGATATGTCATGAACAGAAACAGTGAGTTCAGCACATAAATTTGTTACAAGTACAGTCTATAAGCCAGGGTTGGAGCCAGGACAGTTCCATTACAACATAAAACTCCAAAGCTTCTTGTTAGACACATAATAAATAAGCACTGGGTGCTTTGAATACGTTTAGGAGGGGAAAAAAAAAATAGTCATAAAAGCACATTTTGACATTTCTCTTATGAGAATGTCATTTAGTGCTAATACTCTCATTACTTCAGGACCAACTTCACCTGTGCTTGTATATCTGACAAGGACATCAAGTAGTTGTTCAAGATGATGCACCTGCCTCATTCAGGACGAAGGCTTAAATAGAACCAGTTAATAACAGAGTTTTACTTTTTGGGGGGAGATTCTCTTTACTCAGATTGTACATTGCTATGGTGAGCTGTTGGCAAAACGTGCAAATGTGCATACATTGTAATTAGTGACAAAAAGTAACGTAGCATTTCATAAAATCATGCATTTTTTTTCTAATCAGAAATGTAGTTTCATTTCTCTGAAAAGTTGGATTATAGTAGGAATAGCATACTGTTTAATGGCTGTAACAGTCATCTAAAATCACCTGTTCATATTTTGTTATTATTTTCTCCTTTGTACTCAGTTTTACTTGACTTCAGAAAACAAAAGGGCAATTCTGAGCCCAACAGCTCACTTTCTGTGTTTCTGGAAGAGCCTTAAGTACTGAAGAAAATAGGCCATAAGCACAGATGGCAGAGCTCTGTAGTATACCAGATATGACTCAGTTTATTCATTTAATGCATTCTTCTGCCTTTCATATGTCTAGAAATCTCTGGTGAAGCCAGAAAAGTTTGCTAAGTTAGTTTAAAAGCAGACAGAGTGTTTACAGTGCTATTTCAATTTCTGATGAGTTACCCTCTCCAAAATTCAAGGACAGTGAGGCTTTCACCCAGAGTCCCTCCAGTAATGTCAAAGAAAAGTAGCTAGGAAAATGTAAAGAAAATGATGACTTCCACAGAGCTGTGAGTGCACCTGAGAGGCAAGCTGGTGGTGGTAAGGAGATCTGTGATAGCTTCAGGTGGTGGCAGGCTAAAGGCAGCTTTAGAACCTAGGAGCTGGGTGGCTAGACCTGATCTGAGAGACAGGGATCAGCGGACAGTCCAGCTAGTCTCCAGGAGATTAGTACCTGTAATGATGTAGTGACTATCTGTGATGTTCAACCTGTATTAAACTGTCCTCAGAGATCAATGTTGGTAGGACTTGTTTCTCTCTTCTTTAAAGCCATTGTACTTAGAGAAACTGAAATAGCTACTTTGGGATTCCTTGTAAAGCAATTTTTTGTTTGGGGTTTGTGGATGTTTGGTTTTTTTTCCCCTCATTCATCTTCAAATACTTAAAAGGAAAACTCTGCTTCTTAATTTATTCTAAGCTTTGCAGTTAGACTGGGATTTTAAGTTGAGTTCTTTTTGTATTTTCTCGACTTTATTTTGTCCTCACTAATAACAGAACTGGAGCCCAAGTCCATGCAGAATCCTTCTTACTGTAAAGAGGCCAGTCTTTTAGGGTTTGTGAAGGGCTCTCATAACCTAACTCACATGCTTTGAAGTTGTCACTTAAAAATATCTGAAACATACTCAGTGAAGAAAATGATGTTGAGAAAGCTGTTTGAACTCTCAATCTATGTGATATACAGCTTTAGGTGGCGAAGTCAATATTAAGTGAAGAAGGTTCACTGAAAAAGAAAACACAAATCCTATTTGGAATAACTGATAACTAGTAAAATTCAGCCTCTCCTGACATCAGTGTGATTTTTAGCCTTGAAAAAGATATTCTAGGGAAACATGGAAGTATTTGATTTTTGCCCTTTCCACAGTGACAAGAGAAGTCTGGCAGAGGAGGAACGGTGTCAGTTCATTGGCCCTGGAAGCCATGTGCCAATAGAGCTGCTTTCTCTGAGTGTAGTATTTCTGTTAGGGATATACCCAAATAACATATGGGCATATCCATAATGACATGGGCAGATCCATTTCTACAACTCTTCTTTTTTTTTTGTCAGTTTGCTACATTCAGGGAATAAATGTAGCCTTTGACTTTTATTTTTAAATCTCCCAGTCAAAGGTGTGGACAAATACAAGTAGCTGAATTATTACAGTTTAGAAAGTGACTGCTTGTTATCAGAGACACATTAGCTGATTATGTATGTGTTCCCATCTTGTTACTAACATAGTAGTTTAAACCTGACGGTTGAACTTAGTTTTAGTTTGCAATGGGCTAAGAATATGGGCACGATTATTTAATATGGTTCAACTGATATGAAATACCTTAAAATGAAATAACTCAATCATTTTCTTATTAACTGACCTTATTCAAAGGTGCCCTTGTAGCACAGAGAGACATAGGATGTTATAGGAGAGAAAACTGTCTCTCTTTTTTGCTTTTTTTTTTTTCTATTCAGTGGTCCAGACTTGGATTTGACAATTGTATAGATACTGTCTTATTTAGTATTATCACTAGTTTTTACAAATTAGTTGTTGCAACATATCAGGAAGTAACTTAATAATCGGATCATGCCCTTGCTCTGCTCTTCCCAAATACTCTGCCTTGCAGTAGATAAGCTTCTAAGCAGTTATTCTTTTACTGTTATGCCATGCAATTCTCTTGTTCTTTTCTCTCTGCTAAAAAGCTAATTAGCTGGGGAAAAGAGATGTTTTACAGTGAATCGATACTGAACTCTGAAACAAACTTCGTACCTACAGTAATGTATCTACAAGCTTGGGAGAGATGAACAAACAGATCATAATGTTGAGAGAGAAAAGAGGACAGGGAAAGTGTCTCACTTATTTGTGAAAAGGGGGACCTTCCTGCAATATGTCTTGCCTCTGTAGTACCCTGTGGTCAAGCTAGTTTTTGTGGTTGTGTTATTGGAGCACTGCTTTCTCTGTGTGTTTACAGGGTGTATGGTTTGTTTTGTTCACCTTTCATCCAGATTGTGGTTGTTGCTGCTATTCAGAGAAATAAATGCAGCAAATAAGCCCCTCATGTCAAGGAATAGGTGATCTTGCTCGTGGCCCAGGTAGGTGAAGTACCTCTTGCTCTCTGACTTTAAGTGCATTGGAACAGTCTTCCAGGCACTGTCCTCTGCTGTGGTTTTTTTGTAGGCAGATCTCTAAAAAAAAAGTAGCTGATGTTTCCTATTGACACTGAAAGCAGAGAGAGAGGAAACAGTCTCAGTCTTCCCCTTCAGCATTATGGTTTTCTCTCTTTTAAAGATTTTTTTTTTTTAAGAGATGCTAGCCTATATTTCAAGGGGATGTTCTCAGCAGCACAAATACGAATGTTTCGTATTTCCTTTTGCTGCCCACAAATAATCCCTATTCTTGAATGAAATCAGACATGAGTTATGCAGGACACACTGTTTTGGTTATAAGCCCTCCTGAAAACACTTTGTCATATGGCTTGGGAAGACCCCCACAGCCACTCTGCATCCCTTGTGAGAATCCTGAAGATTGTCATCTTAAGCATCATATTGCTGAGGCTTCATTTCCGCTCTCTTTCTTAAATGAAAAGTAAATGATTCCCTTGACAATGAGAATGGGGCCAAATTTGCCAAATAGGTGTAATAAAAAGGAAAGTATAACCACTTTAGACGGAGCTTGTGGATTCACCTCCTCACACTTCGCAAGTGTTAGTACAAGCAAATAGTGTTACTTCTGGTGTAGCTGTGGTATAAATATAATACTTATTGTCTCACAGGAGCAATTTGAGACTAATTTTTTGATACTTTCTTCTTTTGCCCGTCTTCTGTTGATCAAGATAAGATGCTGCAGTAAAAATCAGAGATATTAATATTTTTGTTAAAACATTTAATGTGTGGAATATGAGTGGGAATAATTCCTGCTACATGTAGCTCTCACCAGCATCTTCAGATATGTGGATCCTTCTCAGGAATGACCTTACCTAGGATTTTTACAATGATGAAGCAAAACTGTCTTTGATACCGAGAGGAGTGTCATGAAAATCCTCTTAGTAAAATTACAGCCATGATAGCGTTAGAATTTGCCTTTATACTGCTTACAGACTCTACGTGACGCATATATACAGCTTATATATAGATAAAGAAAATCTCTGGTTCTCTGCATTGGGTACAAGTTGAACAGAGCTAAAAAAAGAAAAAAATTGTTCAAAATCAGCAGGGCATTGTAGGGCTCAAAGTATGTTACTGGCTCACATAGTTTTGGGTACACATCAGAAAGAAAATTTTTTTTTTGTAGCTTCACAATAATAAATACTTTTGCTTTTCACAGCTGATAACAAAAAGCAGTTGCAGATAAGAATGTATCTTTTTCTTCTTCAATGGCTCTTTCAAAGGAAAATTGGTCTTCAGCCCATGACCCTGTAGTAACTGTTCACTGACTACCATCTTGCACAGATTTCTTGAATTACAGGTCTCCATTCTCAGCTGTCGTGTGTGTGGATTGAAAGGGATATGCCCACCAACCTGGTACAGATGGATATGTCCTTAGCTGTTAAGCAGAATTAGAGTTTTCTGTTCTATGTATGCCCTTACGTTGTGCGTACTCTGATGACTGAGTGCATTGAACAACGTATCTAACATCTGTCACATGTTCATTTTTTCCCCTGGAGGGGAAAGGTGTACAGTGTGCTGTCTTGATTTGGGAGTGTGGCAAATAGATTTTGAGAGGACCTCCCAGGCCGTCAAGTCTCATCTCTGGCTGTTGTAGACATCTATGTTGCGTAATGCTCCTGTGAGCTGAGTGAGCTCCAGTCTGGCATCAGATTTCTTTCTTTGTGCTGCTACTGGAAACCTGTTTCACTGCTTTCATATAGTAGCTTTCATTTTCAGCTTCAGACTGTTTCTGCCTTATTTTTTTTACTTATTTAATCTTGTATTAATATGGTTCTTGATTTAGTTAGCTTTTTTCTTCTGGGCTCTTTATCACACTTATTGAATTTATAGGTAACAATCTTGCTTCCTCTTAGCCTGTATTTGGTGGACTGTTATACTGTTAGTACAAGTGTGACTGTTTGAGATAATTGTTATTCCATCAGAATTAAAGCTGAGAAAAATCATTCCAAGTGAATTTAATTTTTCAATTCTTTAAATCATTAGCTTGAATTATAGCAGAGTTAGTGCTGTACTGATGTATGAGAAAATCCCATCATACCTTAATATTTATGTAGGAAGCCTACTACATTTATTTTCTAATATGAGTTGCCTAAGCTTTTCAGGAGATTCAATTTAGTCCCCTGCCTCACCTTAGGTGAGACTTTAAAAATAATCCTACTGGTTTCAAATGAGTCTGTGTTGCACAAAATTGCACATGAAACTGGGAAACCTATCCTAATTTTCTTCCAAAGCATAGGGTACTTGCTAATAAGTCAGCAATGAGATTGACCTGCCTCTGTCTGGGATCTGAGGCAAGTCATAAAAGCAGTACAGCTCAAACTGCCCGGCATCAGGTCTTGAGGTTAAATCCCTTGGTGACTGCAGGTTCTGACCTATAAATACATGGAAATGTCTCCAGCTGTGTCCTTCTCAGCATGCCACATCACTTACCCGAGTACAGGGTCATGGAGCAGGGCTGCAGTCCTGAGCCCACAGTGAGAGCTGCTTGGTGGTGCATTCCCACTAGGTACAGCTAATCCTCTCCTCTCCCCACAGCCGTACAGGGCTACGGCATTGCTCCTGCACGAGAGTATGTGTGCTCACAGACAAAAAGCGGACTGACCTGCTTGCTGTATTTGGTGTTGAGTCACAGTCTGGAAAAGAGGCCATTCCGCTATGCTGCAAATTTGTGAGAAACTAGGGCAGTTCAGCGCAAAACGCTGGGGAACTTGAATTTCGTATCTGATCCTAGACCTGGCAGGTTTGGCTGCATCCTAGTATGACTATGACTGTCGTAGTGTGACTGCATAATATGTCTGATCTGTGACAAATGATCCACATTTCTGGAAAAAAATGCACTTCTACTGGATTTATAAAGAGTGCCTTGTTGCAAGGTCTCTCTAGTGGTTACACGCTTTGAGTTGTGATTTTTTTTCTTTTTTTTTTTTTTTTTGTTTAGGAAGTTAGACTGATTCAGACGTCTTCCTCTTTGCAATTTGCTATTTCAAACTATCACTGCAAAGGGGGAAGATAGACCTCTTCAGTCACCCCTTGCTTGAAAAGATCTGAGTCTAGAAGTGATCAGCTTATCTTATGTTACACCCTCAGTAAGTTAAGCAATCATTACAAATGTGGATAGCATAAAATTAACCCTTCCCTTTTTGAACTATTTCTTGTTACTGTTAATAGATTTTTTTCTTTCTTTGTACTCCATCTGCCTGATTGATGTTCATCATAAATACTGTGCTCATGGCAGGCATGAAATAATCAAAGAAAACTTGATATTTTACCTGTGTCCATAACTGAAGTCAATTTGAGTTTTATAAAGCTCTTGATTTCCCTTCCAAAATGTACAAATAGAAGAGCAAAGGGAATTTGAGAATCAGCTTTAATATTGACTGGACCACAAAGTTTAAATCTTTTGATATTAGAAAGAATTATTTCTGAAGTTCCTAGAGAAGGAAAGTCTTCCATTCCAAGAGAAACACCAAGCTTAAGTTTTAACTGTTGTGAACGCTGGTTAGTCAAGTTAGTGTAAGTGGCTTTCAAAATGCTATCAGATCATTGTGTTTTAAATTTACATCCACGTTTCTTTCTACTTTTATGAGTGTCAACTGCATGCGATACGGAACAGCTTGTAATGAAATAATTTTTTTCTTTTTATTGTGACTGTTTTCCTGGACTAGCACAACCGTGATTCTTGCCACAGAAATGTTAATAAAACTTTATTCTTGCTGTCTGAGCTCTCTTTGTCCCCGTTACTACTTATTCATCCTTTGTTTGCCCTTAATATCTACTGGTGAATCAGAGTAACAAAAGAAACTTGCAGTCTCCAGGTCAGTTAAGACCTACTCAAACACGGATATCTTGTTACTCCACTGAAGTCTGAGTATATTCACTTTGGTGGATCTCCTTTGCTCTTCCTTCTGCTAATGTCCATTGATTTTTTTTTTTTTAATTTTTTTTTTGGAGGAAAACTACCCCTTTCCCATCATAGCACCCCTTAATTGGTTAAATGCATGTTATAGTATAATCTTTTTATTTCCTTTTTTTCTTTTTAACCAGGAAATTATGGGGAAAGTGGAATGGAAGCCTTCAAAGAGCTGGCTGCCCAGGAGGGTCTCTGCATTGCTCACTCTGACAAGATCTACAGCAACGCTGGGGAAAAGAGCTTTGATCGCCTGCTCCGAAAGCTACGGGAAAGGTTGCCCAAGGCTAGAGTGGTGGTGTGCTTCTGCGAGGGAATGACAGTAAGGGGGATCCTCATCGCCATGAGACGCCTGGGAGTGCTTGGGGAGTTTCTGCTAATTGGAAGGTAAGGCTCTGAGAGTGATTTCTCTGCCTGTCCTCTCCCTCTCATACTGCAGGCAGTCCTTTCATTTCAAAACTGTGCCACTCAGGCAACCTGTAATTTCCATATTTACTTGTCTAATGAGTGAAAAGATGTGGAAAGATGGTAGAGCCGATCTCAGGAAGGCGATGTGAAGATGTATGCCAACTCAATCGGTGGTGTTAACTTTGACGGAAGTGAATGTTAATTGCTAGCTCTTTTATATGGATGTATGACATTTTATGCTTTTACACACTCTAGGGGAATGTTTCATACACAGATTTTAGGACCAAAGGAGGGAGTGAAGAATTATGGTTTCATAATATGATCTGGAAGTGTGACATATGACAAAATGTCATGTGTTTCACCGAAGTTTTCTCCTGATAATTTGAAACCAAGAGTTGTTGAACAGTTTTGATTACTGAATTTAGAATTTTTTTTTTCAGTCTTACAACCTGGCACTCTCACTTTGTTCCTTATCTTTGCTGTTGAAAGCTAGGGCACTGATATTATGCAGACCTTTTGTTTTTTAAAAAATCAAGCTTGTTGATGGCCAAGTGAGTATGTATGTATGTTTTAGTGTTATCAGAGGAAAAATGCAGACATGTATTGGACAGACAAAGGTTATCTTTATCAAAATGACCTTTTTTCTTCTAGAGTTTGTTTCTGTAGAAATTCACTGAAATATTGTCATTTGTGTTCTATCACATATAGTCTATCTAAATTTCCATTTTTGTGATAGCTCTTATTTTGAGGCTTCTTTGACTTTCACCTTGGGTTTTGCAGTGTCTCTATGTCTGGTTTTCCATTTCAATGAATCTTGTTAAAGTGATGAGGACTGACATTTTCTGTCTTCTCTGTTAGACTGATAATGTTTTTTTTAATTCTTCTGTTTACTCTTTGTTTCTTTCTTATCTCTAGTTTAAACATCATTCCTTCAAGGCCTTTGACAGTTGCCTCCATACCTATTTAGCTTCTGTTTCCTTTTTATTCTGTTGTCATTCTGATCTTTCAGATTTCTTTTTGTCTCTTTCTTTCCCTAAAGTCTTCATGTCCGTCACTGTCATGACTGCAATGCTCTCCTTGCCCTGTGCTATAATATTGGTCTTCCCATGACAGTATTGCTCCTCAAAACCCACCATTATGATTTCTCTAAGTCAGCTAGCTAATCTGGCCTAAGCAATCAATGGCTTTCCTTGCATCATTTATTTTTGTTGCACTCTTTGATTGCAATCTATTTGGAGTAGACACTGTACCTCTAGAAGGTCATGAAGATGAGACACAGCACATTGGAAAATTTATCAGTATTAAAATGAAACAAAGAGTAAGGTGGTATTGAAAATGGTATTATGATCTAGATTTGTGCATGTACTTTTCATCTGCATCATCAACATGCATCTAATTTTGGTGCTCCCTCTTTGACACCAAAGTAAACCAGTCTCCTACATATAAGCAACAAAATGTGATTCTTTGGTACAAGCCTTAGTTTCCTATCAAGCTGTTCACTTGATCTGCTGCACCATGGATATGTGGAACAGTTTGGCTTGAAATTTTGACTATGAGCCTTTACCAAGCACTGTGCTACTCTATTTAGTTCAGTTATTTTTTTCTCAGAATCTGCTTAACAGTGTTACTCTGAGCTTTCTGTTAGCATTTTAATAGCTGAGAAATTCTAATAATGGAATTTCTTTGGAAATTACAGTGTGTTTTTCAGGTAGGTTTTCATATACCCTTCTTTTGTGCTGATAATTGAGTATGGGAGAGTCTTTTTATGGGCTGGATGGGCTGTAAAACAGTCGGAATTGATTTTTTTTTTTTTAAGATTGGACTATTGTTTTACATAGTCTGGATTACACTCAACAGCTGGTTGAACTAAAAAGTATTATAGGGCTTGCACATGTTTTATATGTGCTTGCAGAACTAGAAGAAAAGACATTTTCTTTGAATTGTCCTAATTAAGTGATTTTTAAAAATGGCAAGTCTAGCAAACTTATTCACAAGTAAGTTGCAGCAAAACTGCAGTGCTATGAATTTGGTCATCTATATACAAACAGGAGCCAAGGCATGCATTAACATCACTCTGACATGCTGTTTAGTCTTTTTTATTCCAGTACCCAGCTAAGCAAAAAAAGCAAAAGCCTTTTAAGAACATTCTTTTAGTTGAAGGAAGTGGGAGTGAATGTGAAATCAAGATTTTTTGCAATAATGAGCTAAACAAAGCCTTTAATTTACCCGCAGGTTTATTATCAGCCACACTGTATCAACCCCATACTCTGCTCTGACTCACTGTAAAGATGAAGCCTTTACAAAGGGACACCTGGCTCAATAGCTCTCTTCCTGCTCTATCTTCAATATTGCTCTTAATCAAAGCACACAGGAACAGCTTAGCTTAATTAAATTCAAGGTATCAGAAAGAGGGCTAGGAACTAAATTTTACTTCATTTTAATCTGGGAATGCTACATTGAGAAATATAGGGGCTTACATTGAGCCTGGACTGGATGATCAGATACTGGGGACTTTTCTGGGATGGGCTGACTCTTCTCAGGTATGGAGTTAAGATCTTATTTGTATCATATTTAAGGAAGTATTCCCAAATTCAGATTGGAGTTCTAACTGGAAGTTCGGTCTCCATTGCAACTGGAAGTGGGAGTCTGTTGCATTAAGGAGAAGGAAGAGAATTCTTATTTGTGAATCTGGAGGGAAACTGGGATTAAGAAAGGACAGGAGAAGAGATTGCAATCTGCCTAAGGGAGAATGGCAGATATTCTGAAATGGATACAGTGTCCAAATGTAGTGGAGAGTTCAGTGAGAAAATCTATCAAGATATGAAATTAAGTATGTAAACCTTTAAGAAGTGGTTGATAAAGGGAAAGAAGGCAAAAATCGATCATGACTTTGTATAAAAACAGTGATTGGAAAAAGTAGATATCGTACAGCATTTCTCATCATAGTGTTTTATATCAACTTGCTATGAGTGGAAATGTGATGTTAAGAAAACTGGTAGCAATGTGGCATTGCCAAATGGATATGATATGACCCAAACAACTAGTATACCATGTGCTGCTTCTTGGGAGGGCAGTTTGAGTGATAAAACTCACAGTGGTTTGAAAGCATAAAGATGACAACACAAGTGGCGTGCTGACAAATAGGAAGATAGCCATTTCAGCAGCAAAATGTTTAGTTTTCATGCTGTTTACAGCAGGAAGAGGATTGTGTTATCTGTCTGATACCTGTATTGGCAGACATGCTCATAATGACTGTTACTAATGAGTCTGTTGCTGTTGATGCTCCAAGTTAGCGGAAGACTGTATTTAAATAGGTATTCAGATATAATCAGAGGTTTAGCTGGGTTTGGATTCAAAGTACTGGACTAGAATTCTGGCAGATTCTGTGAAATGCTGAACTAATTTGTGATGAGTGTTCAAATACTTTAAAAATCTAACAGAAGTTGGTAGTTAAGTAAGATATTGTCAATGAAGATCGTCCCACCTAGCAACATCAGCCCATTTTGTGAATGTTATCGAGATTGGTAATAGGATTCATTGCTAATTTTAAAGTCTAGAACCTCAGCAGCCCACTCTCTCCATATTTGTATTCCTTATTCATTTGCAATTCAAACTGTATTTACAGTATAGCACCTTTTAACTGTGAGAATTTGTGATCAATGTGGATGAAAACAGTATTACATAATACAAGAAGACTATGAACAATTATATTTTGTTTACCCTAACAAGTAACATCAACCCATGTTAAAATGGGGTTGCATGTTAAGGGTCTATTAACTAGACCTGTATCAGAGCAGAACTGCATTTGATTTGGGCATCTGTAATTTTCATTTAGAGCTCTCCAATAGCTATTTCATGGCTGTTGCTTGTTGATAGTGATGAGTTAGTTATAAGATTAAGATTTACTTAGTTGGGATTTTAGGGAGCACTTTCATCCTGATCTTAACAGGAACAATATTGACTTACAGACAGAGAAAATGCAAGAAATGTTCCTACTGCCCAAGAAAGGTCCTATACTGGCAGCTGTGAAATACTTAGTCTCCTATGAAGACAGAGGAAAAAGTTCAAACCCTTCATCACAATCTTCTTTCCAGGTTGATTTTCCCATATGATCTTTAGAATTGTCCTTATGTGCCTATGTATCCTAAGACTTCCTGAAAGGATTAATATTACAGAGATTTAAGACTGTAGGCTGTGCAGATATGAAATGGTATTTTTAAGATGTACTTGAGTACTTGCAGACTATCTGTTGTAAGAAATAATCCATCGGAGATAATATTTAGATTAGATGCAACTTTGAGTTTCTTTTGTTCTTGGACAGTGATCATAGATCACTTCTTGGATTTCTGTACAGGAGTGTGAAAGAAAAAAACATCCAGGCTGTTATTCAGAAGAATAGATGTGTTTATATGAATTGTTAATATAAACATTAAAAAAGGTAAACAAAACACTTTACCAAAACCTGAACACATCCGTAAGACTAAAGAGGAAGCAATGTTGACTACCAAAATACAAATGTATAAGTTCAGATATTTTAATAAATACTTCACAGCTTTTTAAAGTGATATGAAAGGTTACTGATTTAACAAATAGGACATGTGAAAAGCTGTTTGAGGACAATATGCACTTTTTAATGGTAGTCATTCGTGTTACTTTTTCATAAATGTTGATTGTATTGAGAGGAGAAAAGGGACTAGGATTTTCCTCTTTCTGAATATATAGTGCAATTGATTATCATGCTATCTTTCACTTTTTGAAGTTGTTGGAATAGGAGAGGAAACAAAAGCATACAACTAAATATCCTGAAGTGCAATACAAAATGTGACACTTAGTGACGGTAAAACTTGTTGGGACAAACCCCTCTTGTTTCAAGATCCTAGTAAAAACTTCTGTAATTCTAAGACAGTTTATGCTTCTTACTTAACAGGGGAAAGCTAAGACTTGGTTCAGTGGTTTGTTTCTTTTTTTGTAGTTGTCTTGGAGTGCATTCTACAGAGAGCATTATCTAAGCTAGTCATGTCCAACACAACGCAAGGAACGAACAACCTTGACAGAAATAATTTACCTTTGAATTTTCTGCAAAGTCTTCCGACACTGAAAAAAGGCAATGGCTCAATGTCTGCTTGTGGTTTATGAATTAATATGGAAATCAGAATCTTTGAGCTATTATACAGTGTTATGTGCTGTTGATGGATTATTTATTAGGCAGTATGTGTTTTATCATGTCTCTGTAGAAACCACCAGCTGGATGGCTGCTGCTCACCTGGAAGAATATGCTGTACTTTTATGTCAATGAATCGTACTGAATGATGCTACTTCAAGGGTCTTTGCACGATTTACTTAGGGTCAGAGTTTTCTCAGGCATGTGTGTGTGATACTGGGATTCCTTATAAATTGTAGGGAAACAAAGCAGTTTATATTTCTGCTGAACACAGTTAAAGAAAGACTCTAATAATGTGAACTTTGGAATTTCTGCAGCTTACTTCTGGTGCTTTTTGGTGCTCCAATAGAAATGGAATTCAATGCTGTTGTAGTAAAAACATGAACAAAACCCTCCCTCAAAATACCAAGCTCCATAATTTTTTTCAGGTTTAATTTCTTAGCTCTAAATAGAAAATTAATTGCCTATTTTTTTTCAAGAAAAAAATTAAAGACAAATTTTCCCTAGAATATTTTATTGATTATAAGTTAAGAATAATTATTTGCATATTTCCTGCCAAGCCTTGGTATAAAAATGTTTTTTTTCTGTCCAGTATAGAAATATATATCATCACTGTTAATAAAAGTCCCAGTCTTAGGATCCCTGGAAGATGTTGCCATTAGAGGTGAGTTCCTGACTAAAAGTAATCAGAATTGCCTGAGCTGTGTTCATACAAAAAAGGGACAAGCATATCAAGGGAAAAATAATTTAGGTTGCAGTTTAAACACCTTTCTACTAAATCCTGGAAAGCAGCCACTGAAAAGCTTTAGAGCTCCTGTGAATAATCAACTGGCTGCATTTTCAGTGCAGTAATTTACTGCTTGTTTAAGTCTTTGACTCATTGACCAGAGGAGGTGAAATAAAGATCAGGGCACAATGTTGTGTGGAAAGGCCATATATTTCCATATACTACCTGATATTCATTCATTTTTCCCTTTCATTTTATAAATGCCTTCAACCCAATGGCCTTGCTGGAGAATCCCTGGTACTTTTCCAAGACTGGAAAATGCACCCAGCATTCAGCAATCTGAGGAGCTGAATTCATCGGAAGGGAGGCTAGCCCTGAAACACCTGTATGAACATACAATGTGGAAGTCTTAGGTCATACAAAGGTTGTAATCTGACAGCCAAATACATAATGTTTCTAAAGCTGAAATTAAGCTGAAATCAAAGCGACTGGCCCATGGTAGCAGGTCCTGTCAAGAGTCAAAGCTGTCACTTACATGTTACTATTGCTTCTTCGGCACCATCAGTCTGTTTTGATGTTGGACTGAAAGATTGCAGAACAGTCTGGCTCTTGCCTACATTTCACTTCAGTCATTTCTATCTCCATCTTAGTTTGGTTATTTGTACCTCAGAGAGGGAGAATAAAAAAAATTGTTTCAAAGCCTTGCAAATTCACTCCTGCCTGGTAACTGACCTGGCACTTATTTTAACTGAATTTGTACTGTATGCATTATTCACTATGAGCTATTTGTGGGTAAGCTTTGGTACCTAGGGTTCATATAGTTATTTTCCATGCTGGTGATTTGGCTGTAATTATTTGTTCTGTGGGGAGTAAGTTTAAGTTTTTACCTCCTGGCCCCCTTTTCAGTGACTGGAAGGATGAATACACATTAGAGTTAGAAAGAAACGTAGACTGCTGTTGTTCAGTTCAGAAGAAATAGAATGCATTATTGTTCCACTATACAGAATAAAACTGAATTCTTTGGCTTCAATCCAAAGAAGGCATGGCTAAGGAGAGGCTGAGTATCAGCTCTTGCATGTTCACATAAGGATTGGTAAAGCTGCATAGTAGTTCAGATTTAAGCACTTCTGTATGCAGAAATGACAACCTGAATGTGACTCCGGTTACAGCTTCTGATTATTTCTCACAACAGGTTGAATCATCATAAGTTGCTGTTTCTAATGGAAAATGTCTAAATTTTATCTACTTTTCCTCTAATACATCTTTGAATATACACTTTTATCTATATTCTTATTGTAATATATTATTTGTATTTTTTAGTTATTGCTTGCATGCTGCATGTTGTTCCTTGCACCTTCATCCATCCCTCCTTGGTGGTCTTGTCCTCGTTTACTTCAATCTCAAGACTTTCTTGCAGATTAACATACTGAACTTTTCAGCACCTGCCACCATTACGGTGCTTTTATTTTTTGTAATATAAAGTCCACACTGTTGGCATGATTTTGTGAAACGAGGAGAAATTGTAGCATTTTTTTTTTTAATCAGAAATGGAGATAAGAAAAATGTGCTCTTGAAAATCCTACTCACCTGACAGGGATACTTGAGAAAAAAGGTTAATTTCACAACTCTTCTGCCTTATCTATTTGCTCTTATTGTGTTAGGTAGATTGGCTCTCCACACCTAGTTTTGGAAGTCTTACCCAAAGCCATAACTAAATAAACCTAACAGTTTGGGAATGAAGTATCCTCTTTCTGTTTATGGATGTGCGATAGAAGTCAAAAAAAAAAAAAAGAGGACCCCCCACACACACCTCAAAAGCATCCATGTATCTATGTAAGACTGGCCCTTTTATTGCTTTCGTCTGTTCTTCATGGGACTTTACATCACTATTGCCATTAAAAAATACAGTATAAAACATTTTTTTATCATATCAACCACTATGGCCTCTACAGACCTGAAATATTGTAGTGATAAACTACTTGAATCTGATCTCATATATTGCCCTCAAAATTTTAACACTAAATTCCAAGGATAGGCAATGGTATAAAGAGAAAAACTAGTCAGGTGTTCTAACTTTGAAGGCTGGCTGTTGACTGTTTTGTGAGCTGCAAACTGAGTAAATATGAGGACTCACTAAGAAGAAATGTAAACAAATGAATCAGAGGCTGAAATCTGTGGAATACAGCACTGCTAAGACCATTGCCCAGATTGATTCACGATGAAACACCTAGAGTACAAAATTAGATGCATTAATCTGCATGCATTTCAAATTAATTTCTCAGCAGTGTGATTACAATGTATGTTAATTGAACTCAGAATGGAAATGGAGAGTTAAAAGTCTTTGTAAAGAACTTGTGACTGTCTCTCTGGTAAGCATGAGAACAGAAATAGAGCACAACAATGTGTCTTGTGAGCTCTGTTGTCCAAATATCAGTGATTTCTTTTTTCTCTTTGCCATTATATTTGTGGGAAAATCTCTTAGATGAGAAGGCTTAAGTAATTGTATAACCTGCTACTCCAGCAGTGTGAAAGTTCCACTTGTAGAGAGAAGCAGGAAAGGTAAAAGGCTAAGAAAGGAGAAGAGGCTGTGCTAAAATTTGAGGAAGAAAATACATGTTGTAGGAAGAAGGCGGATAGAATGGGGAACTGGGAGAGGATGAGTTGTAAGAGTCTGTATGTAAGAAAGAGGTGGTGAGTGATAGAGTTTTGGTTTCAGGCAATGATTATTTATTCTCATTCAGACTGAGATCTGTTAAGATACACGATACAAGTCGAGTATCTATAAATTGCACAAATGGAATTGCTAGCCCATCAGAGTTCAATACAAGAATGCTTCAGTTGATACCGGAGCTCTCCAGTAAAACACCAAGGGCTGAAGTCTGTTTGTGTGATGCTGTGAACCATAAATAACCCTCCAGACAGCAGTGCTGTTAAAGTGAGCTTGAAATGAGAATAACATTCCAATACAAAGTGCTTACCTGTTAAAACAAGAAAATGTCCATGTGTTCTAGGATTGTGTTTCTGTCAGTAATGAGCATCCAGTGCTTGCGATTTACATGAAGGTCTTTTACTTCCACTTTTGTTTTTCAATTCTCTGAAGAAACATCTCCTGGGAGTATCTGCTGACTAGCTGATTTGTTTCAAGCCAGATGATTGACATTCTTTGTAATTTTCCTCCTTGATATGAAAATTACAGATATTGTGCTTGTTTGTTAATGTCTGTTTAAAGCTTCCTAAGCTATTTACTTCCACAAAAGCTCAACGGCATCTGTTCCACACATTAGTCTGAATACAACAGAATGTCTTCTACGTGCTTTACATTTGCTGGCTTTTAATTGAATCAAGTTGTCTTAGTGGAAAAGGGAACAGGAGTCTACCTGGACTCATTTTCATTTATAAAATGAGTAAAGCTTCAGTATCTCTGATTGGATTTTTTTGGAATCCTGATACAGTAAAGTGGTGGAGACTTACCTCAAGTCATGCTCCTCCTTTTCATAGCTTGATCCAATGAAAGTTGTAGCATGGAATCTAGCCTTTCATCTTTCAGAACTTTTAAGTTTTTCTTAGGCCAGCAACCTTGGATTAGACAGAACTATTTTTGAGCCATTTGTAATATCCAGAGCTCCATATAATCTATGACTTTGAGACTGCAATTCCCACTGCAGAACTAGACTTTACGGTCTGAATTGCTATTTCATTGACAGGTATTTTACTGGATTGAAATTTGCTTTTCTCGTTAATTCCCAAATCACTTTGTGTCCCCTGGCCAGCACAGCTTCCTGTATCTGCCCCTTACCTGTCCAAGTTTTCCAGCTCTCTACTCCTAGCAGCCTCTAAAATAAACTTCATACATTGTTAATGTCTTAAGTCTGCAGCATAGTGAAAGCAGAAATAGTGGAGACATGGTAAGAATAAATTGAATTTAACATAAAAATAAGATATCAGCCGTTGTATTGACTGCATTATTCTATACTCTATGTAACTTAATATAAAGCTCTGTGTCTTGCTTAAATCAAACTGCCACAAATTTTCAGACTGAGAAGCAGAAGGAGCCTCGCTGTGTAACTGAAATCCCCCCATGAGGTAGGTAGTGATTTACACCCCTCTTGATGGAGCTGAGGTCTACTGACCATTCTGGAATATATAGGGGCAAATTTGCAGGGGGAGAAATAGCTGTACAGTGCTTTAGGTGATACATATATCTATTTGTCTTGGGTTTACAACATAGGGAGTCAATTTATGCTACAGTGGGTATTAGTCAAGGAAAAACAAACCTCAGAACCAAAGTCTTTAAAAGGTGTACATCTCTAATTGCTTTTTTTCCCCTCCTTGTTTTTTTTTTTTCCAAAGAGTTTTAGGAATGATATTCTATCATAATTTTGAAAATCTAGTGGCTGAACTAAACATTCTCAAGGGAATGCTTGTAACAAAGTAATTAAAAGTTGCTTTAGCTTAATAGTTTGTTTTATTTTCTCAGCAGGAAGAAAAATTTTATTCTTTGACAACCTGAAACATTTTTATTAAATCCAGAGCAATGTTGTCAATTTCAAAACAAATATACTATTTCAAAATAGAAAGTCAGAACGTTCCTATTTGGGAAATAATGAAACTATTTCTTCAAGAAAATGTCAAAATAAATTGTCATAGTATTTAACTCTCCATGCTTTCCAAATTGGTGAATAATTTTGATCTCCCCACAAGTGTAATTTGCAGAAGATGTATTATTCATCCATGTCTTTGTAGTTTTAGTAATGCTTTTAAAATCCCTGCTGATAGTAACTCCACAAACCAAAATCTCTCACCTTTTCCTGTAGTCTGAGACTCCATCCAGTTCTCATGGATAACGATAGCCATACAAACCTCTAGTTTATTTTTTTCCATTCTGAACTACACAAAACGTAATAATTATATAGACTTAGGTCTTTAGGAGCAAGGGACACTGCAACACACTTTCTCATCAGCATGGGATACTCTAAGCACATCAAATCCATCATCTGTTTGCATTGACTCTCCATAGAATAGAGATTTGCCTTCAGAACCCTTATTCAAGGTCAACTTTCCCTTTAAGGAATTTGTTAATCTTTGACAAAAGTATGTGCAAAACACCTGAGGTCTTTGGGGTCAAAACTGTGGCCAATGCCTTGGCCAAAATGGCAAAAGGGAGCTTTCTGTAGTAGTGAAACAGTTCTGTGCAAAATAAAAAGCTTCTGTCTGAGACTGGCCTTAGGATGTTGAGTATAAGGTATACGACTTAAGTGCTGGCTTCTCTCAAGCAACAAGCAAAAGAAGCAGATTGGTCCTAGGTTTAAAAAAAAAAATCTATTTGTTTTGGCACCAACCATTTTTAGAGAAGCCACTCATAGTGAACTCTTTGGTGTCTCATATAGGACGCAGCATTAACAGATTTTAAACATAGTAAGAGTGAAGAAAAAGGCTACTCCTCAGTAACTTATTTGACTTGACTTTACAAAGTCAAGGAGATGCTGCTGGTCCTATTCAACAATACTCTTAAGAATAGCCTTAAAGATTCACAAAATAACCTTTCGATAGATGTCCATCTGGTTACTGTGACAAAAAAATGCAAAACTTTTCTAGTGATCCTACTTAAACATAGTAGAGAAGACACATGATCTTTGGTTTAGTGTTGATTCTTTGAAAGGACTTAGAAAGGCAAAGGTAATTAGAGTTTGTGTGGTCATTATGAAAAGTGTAGACATAATTTAACCTTATATTCTGGACTAGTAAATAAGTTATTACTAGCATAAAATGTAAGCAATAAGATTGTTATATTTTAAGAACAAGCACAGGATGACATTTAGCAGGGTAGCAAAGAATAAATAAAGTTATAGCCAATACATTTTTAGTTTGACTTTAATCATGCTAATTAAGACAACTAGAAAACACAGAAGAGAAGATTCAGAAAGAAGAAATAAACTGAGGCTTGCCAGTCACGAATGTCAGAAAATCAGTTTAATCAAAAAGCCAGTAGCATATTTGTAAGCATTGCATAGAATAAAATGGCAATGCTAGATATAAATACATTTAATGAATGTATTCAAGGATAAATATTCATGTTATGCAATAGTAATGGAGGAGAGTAAATGCAATTTTATTTCAGTGATGAAATGTTAAGAGATCCCTGGAAACAGTATTCGTCAGTATTCCGAGCTTTGAATATGCATTTGTACCTCAGTCCTTGTCTGTGAGTTCATCAACATTTTATTTGTAATTGTATTTCTGAATTCAGGTAATTGAGGTAACATTTCTTTGTAATAAGTAGACAATCTGTTCGTGATATTCAAGACAGAATTTTATTTTTGGTCTATTTTTTTCTTTCTATTATATTGTCTGTATAATAATATATTTCATACTGCTGACATATGTGATCTCCTTGTCATAAGAAGTTGTATATCATTGTTCTTTATGTACTCACTCTATGCTATGTTTAAGGTTTTATTTAATTTATTTTTTTCTCATGCTTTAAGAGCTGATCTTTTTGAAGGGTAAATTCATTGATATGTCAGTTTCTCTTATTTCCAGAGTATGTCTTTTGGCCAAAAAAAACCTGCTGATGGTTTGAGAGAAGGACATGTCTGTACGCCAAAATACGTGTTAGCCAGCAGACAAATTTGTGTCAACAGAATACCTGGCAAAATGTTGGAAAATATGCACTTGTATGATTTACATACCTTCTTTGTTAGAAGTAGCACACAAACTCTTTACTAGTGCATAAACAGAAGGTAGATCTGTGATGTTGAAGTATTTTTGTTCTGAATAACTTCAGATTTAGTTGTGAGGTGGGAATATTTTGTTTCCAAAGACTCAAGAATCTCTAGAAAGTGTAGTTGTACTTGACAATACCTGAAAAAAAATCTTGAAGATGAGACTCTTAGGGAAAGCAAAATTTGAAGTTGTCTCCATTTTCTTTCTTGGCACTGTTGAGGTGGGGACTACTGGCCCAAGGGCGGTGATTCAGGAAGCTATGGTTCATAGCTGGGGCCAACAGTGTTGGAGGCTTTACTGTCACAGAAACTCAAGAGGGGGATTTCTTGAGAGCTCGATGTATCACTGAGGCCTTGGACAATTGCTTTTGATACCTCTGTACTCCTTTTTTGGTTTGTGGTTTCTGTTGGGTGGCACAGAACAACTGACTCCTCTCATGTCAAAATCTAGAGTACTCCTGAAGCTTGCAAGCCTGCAGAGATAGAACCTGTCACTGACGTGTGTATTGGCTTTCCTGCAATTCATTTTTTTTTTTTTCCTTGAAAAATGTTAAGCTGCCTATGCTGGCTTCTAAAATTTAGTATTTGAAGTTTCTCAAAGGGAATGAATACCAGAAGTTATCTCGGGGCTATTTTAGAGAGACAACAGGACCTAGATTTAAAATTAGATTTTTATCTATACCAAAGTTAAGGACTGATTTCATATTTGTGGTAATAGAAAAGTAACCTGGCTTCACACTGACAATCAGCAGTGGTATGAATGCACTTTTCAAATTATTATGCAGAGCACTGTCCTAACTTTTCACTTTAAAACATGACTAATTTCCTGAATCTATTGTTTGTACTAGAAAATTAGAGGATGTACTTTTTGTTCACACGGGCATACAGACTGTGCATGTTTGATGGAATTAATATAGCTAGATGAACTGCAGATATATTTTGATACAAAGGCAGATGTGAGTCAGTGATGTTCTGTCATAAAAGTATGTAATTAAGTAGTCTTCTGACCTACAGGGGGAACTGAACCTTGGCTGCAACAAACATGTAAATAGCAGTCCTATATTTTGAGGAACAAAGGGTGATATTTACAGCAAAGACAGTGTATTATCAGTGTCATCATCCCTCTGTAGTTAACAGCAACTGTTTCCGAGGAGTTCCCCAATGTTACAATTTCACCAATCAAAATCTGGAAAACTCTGAACTTTTGAAGATTTGTTTTCATGAGTGTGGGAGTTTTTTTGTTGTGTTATTTTTTTGGTGTTTTTGTTTTGTTTGTGTGGTGTTTTGGTTTTTTTTGTTTAGTGTTTTTGTGTTTTGGTATTTTTTTGTAGAAAGATTCTCTCAGTGTACAATCATATATTTCAGACTGTCGTTTGCATAAAATCTGTTGATTTTATCTGCCATTCTAAGTATTAGTTGCCCAGATGTTGTTGACCAGGTAGAGTCTGCCCAGGTCCTGCATCTCCCAGGCAAGTTCTCCTTGCCCCTAGATTGGGATTCTCTGCAGGGCACAATGCACTGTCCCCTTTGATGCACTGCTAGACCCAAAAGATACATTTGGTAGGCATATATGACTAGCTCATAAATACTTAATTTTCTTCTACCTTGATAAGGAAAGCCATCACTTCTCCTTCCTTCTCTTTCCACTTAACTAGTGGTCACACTGCTCAGGATTTTAGCTGTGCAAGAGGTATTTCAGAACTGCTCAGCATCCCTAGGGATAGTTTTTTCCTCTCTGTGCTTAGCTCAAGGCTTCTGATCTACTCATTAGCAAGAATTTCCTTTCTTCCGTCTTCTTTCTTCTGGGTTTGTCTCTCATCAGATACCTTCTGTCTCTTGGAATTCAGTGCAAGTAAGAAAATCTTGCTAAGCTCTTTCTCGATTACCAGCTGACATTCTCCATAGTTGCATCAAAATGAAAAACTGTTTATCAACACATTATGATTGTGATATATGGCTGATAATTTCATATAGCTATAAGGCCAGGGTTTGGGTTTTTTAAAGTGTTACGAAGTTAGTCAAACTGAAAATACCCAAACGCTTCCCTGTTGTGCACATGTTAATTTATAAGGTGAATTAACAGTTATTTTCAATGGTTTTTTTTCTATGTGCCTAGAAGAGTAGCAGGGAGAAAGCCAGAGAGCATATACCAATTAGCATGTTCTAATAATGGAGTGAGCCTGTCAAGAATCTCAAGCACACAGGTTTAAATAACTATCCGTTTCTTCTGCAATTGTGATTATTCCACATCAGTTGCTCCCTAACTTTCCTTTTCACCAGACCACCGTGTAGAAGCAGGAATTGATGCAAGAGGCTTGCTGAGCCCAGAAAATGTATTTGACGTTGCCAGTGTATGTGATTAGGGAGAGATTGCAGTGCTGTGCTGGGGATACAGAGGCAGAGTTGTTACGGTAGCTTATGGCAGGATAAAGGACTATTTACCATTCTGCTTTGACCACAATTCAGTGACAGTTGCTGGTGATGATCAGGTCTGGTCTTCAGTCTGGAGAAGAGAAGGCTGCTAGGAGACCTTACTGTGGCCTTCCAGTGTCTGAAGGGGGCTTACAAGAAAGTTGGGGAGGGACTTTTTAGGATGTTGGGTAGTGATAGGACTAGGGGGAATGGATTCAAACCAGGGGAGGGTAAATTTAGATTGAACGTTAGGAGGAAGTTCTTCACC
The DNA here is from genome assembly GCA_013396935.1 of Baryphthengus martii. Lineage (NCBI taxonomy): Eukaryota > Metazoa > Chordata > Aves > Coraciiformes > Momotidae > Baryphthengus > Baryphthengus martii. The sequence goes on along the minus strand of VWZK01008782.1, from coordinate 228,962 downwards.
AGGAGTGTGGTGAGACACTGGAACAGGTTGCCCATAGAGGTGGTGGAAGCCCCATCCCTGGAAGCATTTAAGGCCAGGTTAGATAGAGCTCTGAGCAACTTGGTCTAGTGGGAGGTGTCCCTGCCCATGGCAGGGGGGTTGGAACTCGATGATCTTCAAGGTCTCTTCCAACCCTGACAATTCTATGATTCTGTGATTCTAAATGTGTGATTGCGTCATAAAAAAGAATGTTTATGCCTTGCAGTCTGGCAAGCGTCTAATTTATGGCAGCACAAAGCACTTACATATGTAATGGAGAACACATGCAATCAACTGACTTTTTTTCAAATCTTTTGGTACATTAGAATACACATACCTTAGAGACTGGTTTTGGGGTGTGACCACACCCCACAGCTTCTGTTTGCTTAAAAGGTTAAAAGACTGTGGCAAATTTGGTTCCTGTTATTCTAAATAAAATTGAGTCCTGAGACAAACTGTTTGAGCCCTGAATTTTATGTTTGTGATCTGCTGCTACTGCATTAATAATGAATGTTTTTTTTGAATGACTGTATGACATTTTTTAGCACAGCTGACTTTCAGAAGATTTAGGGTCATTAAAACTGGACACTAAAAATCATGGAATTAAGGGTTACTAAGAGATCAGAAACAAGTGTTGGATTTTGTCCTTATTCCCATCAGTGCAAACACCTGTTCTTTGGTTTGTTTTTTTTTCCAGAACCTTTTGAAGCAATAACCTTCAATGACTCTAGCTATATCAGGCCGTGGGCTACATTATTGGCCCACTTTTCCTCAGAGGTTTTAGGACTGTATTGTTGCTACTTTTTGACTTATTTTCCTGCATCTAGGCTTGGGATTGTATGTTGTTTTCAGGTTAGAGAAGAAGGGAGATGGTGATCTTTAATTCAAGCTACGTAGAAAGAAAATGCTGATTTATCATTATTATTTCTACTTTGTGGTCCTGAGCAAACCACACCTGCAAATGCTTGGTCTTTTTTCAGGCTGAAATGGGCATAGTAATGCTGTCTTGTCTTTGCTTATCTGCAGGAGTGTTGTAAGAATTAATGTGTTAATGCTTTGCTATTGTTTTATAGACTAGAATTTCTCTGTGTATTCATATGTTATCTAGGAATACTGATTGCATCTGTGTATTTTCCTCAGTTGTCTTGAAGTAAAAATATGCTGAAAGTCAAACGATAATTTGGTTATATAAGGAAGATCACAGGGGATAAATGTGTGATATCTAAATGGAATATAATAGTTGTTTTTTAAATTATTTTTTGAAAAAGAAGTGAAGTTAGTTTTCAGATAGCATGCTAGAGGGAAAACAGCAGAAATCTAATCTATGTCCAGACCGAACAGATATAGTGTAACATCCGAAAACATAATGCTCCCAATGAAAGAGGACAACTGTCTTTGGCCTCCCGAATAGTGATACCAAATGATAGGTCAACTACATTTTAATTTAAATGACACTGCTTTTGTTTCATGGGCAATTGGATTCCCATCAATAAACATTCCATAACTGACACCCATTGGTATGGTGATCTACGCAATAAGTTTCTACTTTCAATAGTAAGGCTGGACCTGAAGAAGTCTGGTAGTACTGATAGAATTCTTCACATGTCATCACCAGTTCTATAAACTTTCCAGTTCTTCTGGATATTGAATTTTTTCAAAGAAATTATTTGAGTGCTAAGATTACTTTCTCTTACATCATGTTTAAAGTTTCCTGGTCATTATAAGTTTGGTTCCAATTAAAAAAACTTGTGTCATCAAAGGAATAAAACAATGAGAGAGAGGAAAAATTATAGATATACAGCTTGGTTCTGAATTGAGGTATGTGGTATTGACAAGTAATGTATAGAATCATAGAATCACTATGGTTGGAAAGGATCTCCAGGATCATCTAGTCCAACCTTCATCCCAGCATCCCTAACCACCAGACCATAGCCTCAAGTGCTCTATCTGCTTGTTTTTTCNAGGCCAGGATGCCGTTGGCCTTCTTGGCCACCTGGACACACTGCTGGCTCATGTTCAGCTGGCTGTCAACCAACACCTCGAGGTCCTTTTCCACCAGGCAGCTCTCTACCCACTCCTCCCCAAGCCTGTAGCGCTGCGGGGGGTTGTGACCAAAGTGCATGACCCAGTACTTGGCCTTGTTAAAGCTCATAAATGTACCGTCGGTCAATGATAAGAAATAACATGTAAAATAGTTCCGTAAAATGCTAAAATTCTGAAGAATGGTGGCAGAGATGCATTTAGAAAAATAGATATCTAGCATCCCTTTGTCTTTAAAAAAAAATAAAAAAGTTTAAATAGCAATTGATTGTGTCCTGAGGAAGCTTGAGGATCTGGGGTATTTCATTAGTGAGAATGCTTGCATCTGTAAGCTTGCTGAAGTTCTTATTTCAGTCTTGCTGCAATGACCTTAAATTTAACACACAGTTTCCCTTCACATAAAAAAAAAAAATATCTGAGTACATTCTTTAATAATGTAGTATAATTTTTACTTTATAGACAGTTACATTTTCCACTGGCAAAGCTAGTTCTGGAAGAGATGAGCATGTGAATACTCAGTTATTAAAATTTTAGTTCAAAAAGTGAATGTGAAAGAGAATGAATTCAACTGAAATTCGCTCTCTCTCTTAGCCTGGCCTCTACAGGGAAAAACACCTTGTATGATCAGGTCATCTGCCTGCCTACCAGGCAGCCTAGAGTAAGTATTGAGCCTCTTGGCCAATTTCAAAGAGATTTGGCAGACAAGTAAAGTTCTTCAGGATTAAAGTTCCTACCAGTCTTATCATGGTCAGCATCTGTGCAGAGAGGTAAGCTGAAAGCAGTGTCCTTTAGCTCAGAGAGAGCTAAAGCTACCTCTTCTACCTCCTGGCTCTCCAAGCAGCAGCTCTTCCCTGGCCAGGCAGTCAGCATGGACGGGGCCAGAGGCAATTCTATTGAGTCTGAGATCAAAGAAAAGCAGAGGCTAGCTGTGGTTATTCGTTGAGGGGCTATGTAGAAATACAGAAAGCAGCTAAATAGTGAATCAGTGCTTTGTTAGTTGTTGTGATTCCAGACCTAATTTGTTACTGAAATAAATTGGTGTAAATTACTTAGTATTGAATTAGTAAAAGAGTTTGTTACTGCATGATCTGAAAAAAAAAGTGAATTCCAGTGTAATGAGGATGTAAGAAAAGATAAAAGTGATATTGTATTTCAATGTAAGGCTATTAGCATTGCAAAATTCCTTCAGCTTTTCAGCATTGTATTTGACCTCAAAAAAAAGGTGGCTACTGATCTTTTTGGAAACACTTTTAAGTCTTAAAGTTGGACATATCCTTATTTTTACACTTAGTATTTAAAGACCTTAGTAAGGTCTGCTAAATCTGAAGCAGATTCGTTGCTGGACATACAGACTGACACAAATTGAAGTCATGCAGTAACAGCCTTGGCCAATGTGAGATGACAGATGGATAATTTGATTCAAAATGAAGAATATGACCTTGGCCACGGCAAATGAGATTTGTTGACTGCTCAGAAATGGTGTCTAACCACTATGGCGTAATAAGGTTAAAACATGATGATCAGAGAATTATAGTTAAGCATTTGGCTGAATTGCAGTGTGCAGTGCCAACTGATGCTTAAGGCAGAATCTACCAGAAAACTTGCTGGAACATACACACACACATCCCCCACTATACTGAGCCTATACAGGAACTGGAATTAAATTCCGTTGAGCTAATGAATTCTGCAAGTGATGAAATGCCTGTTGTTGATTTGTTTGTTTTCTCTGAAGATGTGTTGCCTTCACATACTGCGTTACCTTGCCAAGCACCACAAACTACATCTTTTGCCGGTTTACTTGGAGTGTTTCCATCACTAGAGTAGGCTACAAAGCAAATCCAGATTTAGTGCTTGATCTAACGTGTTTTAGTAACATAACAGTGAAGTAAGATGCCTTTACATTGATGGAAAATGAGCAGAACAGTGAGTGTTGATGTGTGATAAATGTGAGGTTACCTTTCATGGAACTGACATGCTTTCAGTAAGCATAGCTTGATTAGCATGCCTTAAGAGCAACACTGGGGTGTTAAGTTGCTTCTGTAAAGAGGGTAGATGATCGTTCTGGGATTCTTTTTGCCAGCATACAAGGACATGGCAGATGCTCCTCACAGGCTTAATCATCTGGCCTTGCGCTCTCTCAGTAGAACTCAGATGCTAAAGTTTTTGTTTTATACTTACAACTGCTCTCCTTCTTTGAGAAAAAAAGTTAGTGATCCAAATGACACTGAGTCACACTTGTCCTTAAAAATGGCACAGTATAATTTCAGCCAAGCAGAGCACTGGATGCGCTCTGCTCAGGACTGGTGGGTGTGGAGTGCATCAGAGTTATGCCTTTTCATTCTGTATGGCAAAAATGAGAACAACTTCCTAAGCATCTGTCAGTACATGTTCTTGGTACAGCTATAAGCGATAAAATGCTCAGCATTCTTCAGTGTGAGAGGGCTAAATGATAATCTAATGATATTTTTGATCAGCATGTTCAAGACATGAATCAGTAAGCTAGATTGATGAATGGAAAATGAAGGAGATGTTCTCTAAGATACATGACATATGAGCGAGTCATCTAGATGAGCCTTCTGCTTTATCATATCAAAAGGATTTTGCATGTCAGGCTATAACTGATGCTCATTTGAGATGAGGGCTGATTTTCATAAGTACCATTCTTGTTTGATACTTAAAATTATATGTTTGTACCTACAAGTTATCTGTGTTTTTGTTGTATCCAATAATTTGTTACTTTAATGTCAGAATCCCCTGCAGTGAAATTTCAGAAACTGTGCCAAATAGAGAAGCAAAACCAATATACATATTCTGTTCACAAACATGAGCAACTTAAATTATGCAGGACTAGCCAGAAAACTATGTTTTTCTAACTGCTCTTAGGGGAGTGGTAATCATTTACAATCTTTCCTTGGAAGAATTCTATTGAAGCTTAGAAAATATATACCAAGGAGCATTTGCCTTCACAATTTTGTGAATACACAATATATCCCACACTATCAATTCTCTCTTTGAACTATGAATGGTTTTTGTTGCCATACCAACAGTTTCTTTGAAAGTTCAAATATACTAGACATAATATGAAAGACTTTTCCTTTTAATATTTTTGGCTTCCTATTCACTTCATAAGATCATCTTCTGTGAAATCCTGTATTATAAAGAACAATACCGCAATGTGACAATAAATTGATTCTTTCATATAGTATGAATGGAATAATGAATAACTTGATATAATAAGTTGGAGCCCTTGGCAGTGGACACTCTCTCTCTTTTTTAATCAGGCTTCCTCTGAATTTAAACAGAAATCTTTCATGTAACTTAGAATAAGTTATTCTTGACAACCTGTGGGTTTCCTTTTTATAAGGGTTGCATCTTCCCTAAAGCTTTCCTGCAGTCATGCAGCCTTGTAATGGAAAAGATGCCTCTTTGATTAGCAACCTGGTGGATATACAAACTACAGCTTCTCAGTGACACTTAGGCAACATTCATGCAAGTTTGTCCTAAAATTTTGTATGTAAACAATGAAAATAGAGATGGACATAGATTGAAGGTGATGCAAACAGCAGGAAGGAAGTACTTACCATCATTGCAACTTCTTCCATATATATCAGCAACATATAGCTATCAAGGTAAGAAAAGGCTTGCATAAAAAATTATAGATCTTACCTGTCACACTGCAGAATGAAAAATTGTACATCATTCAAATACACCTTGAAGTAAGATGAATTGTTTTGGGTTTAATGGTAACTATATAGGACCAAATAGAAGAAGAGAAAGTAATATTTCTGAAGACAGGTTTCAAAATCCTTTTTTATATATTTCTTTTGGGATTTGTTCTGTTGAATTGTTCAGCTGAGCAAATGGGCCAGAAAGGGTTAGGGAAAGACTTGTGTCTGTTTGTAACTATTATACGTATGCAGCTTCTTGCTCTGAATATAATACAGACAATTAGGCACACAAATATATCCTTGTGTGTGTATCAGTAAGGAGGCACGACTCTTACCTCACTTCCTTGATCTTAGATGGATGCATGGATGCAACCTCAGTAGACTTCAAGCATGTTATTCTGTTAGCTTTTTCGCACGTATGGTGTTCAGAGGTAGATTCCAGACCTTCTTTTGCTATAGAAGTCTGTCACTGAGTTTTTTCTTTGCTAAAAGCTACCAGCTAAGTTTATTTTCATCCTTTCAGATGCCATATGTAACCCTGTAGACCAGTAAATACAGTAGTGTTATTGCTTGTAACAGGCCAGAGGCTCACTGCTAAGCTTTATCTTGGCCTTCCAAGAGATTTGTTTTAACTTGCAGCACCAATTATCTAGTGGCCAGGTGATTATTATCATGCCAGAGAGATGGGATATCATCCAGAAGTACCTGGACAAGCTGGAGAGGTGGGACCAGTTGAAACTCATGAGATTCAACAAGACCAAGTGCAGGGTCCTTCACCTGGGTCAGAGCAATCCACATCATCAATACAGGTTGGAGGTTGAGGTGATAGCAGCCCTGTGGAAAAGGACTTGGGGGTGCTGGTGGGTGAGAAGCTGGACATGAGCAGACAGTGTGCGCTTGCAGCCCAGAAGGCCAATCACATCCTGGGCCACATCAAAAGAGACGTGGCCAGCAGATCGAGAGAGGTGATTCTGCCACTCTGCTCTGGTAAGACCTCACCTGGAGTACTGTGTCCAGGTCTGAAGCCCCCAATACAGGAAGGACATGGACCTGATGGAGTAAGTCCAGAGGAGGGCCAGGAAAATGATCAGGGGGTTGGAACACCTCTCCTACAAACCTACAAAGACAGGCTGAGGGAGCTGGCATTGTTTAGCCTGAGGAAGAAAAGGCTCCAGGGACACCTAATAGCAACCTTCCAGTAGCTGAAGGGAGCCTACAGGAGGGCTGGAGAGAGACTCTTTACAAAGGCCTGTAGTGATAGAACAAAGGCCGATGGTTTTAAACTAGAAGGGCAGATTTAGATTGGACATTAGGAACAAGTTGTTTACCATAAGGGTGGTGACACACTGGAACAGGTTGCCCAGGGTGGTAGTTGAGGCCCCATCTCTGAAGATATCCAAGGTGCGGCTCGACAAGCCTCTGAGCAACCTGATCCAGTTGAGGATGTCCCTGCTCGCTGCAGGGGAGTTGGACTAGATGATCTTTAGAGGTACCTTCCAACCCATTCTATGATTCTACTCATCTAGCTGAACACTTAATTACTGAAGTTCACACATGGACCACTAGAAACCTTCATGTAACTGTTCACCAGTGCCAGAATAACACCTTATAAGCAATAGAATATACGATATTTTTTCTTTGCATTTTTTGAATAAAAAAAAATCATATATTATCTCCCTAAGCAAGGGAAATAATTACCTGATTTATTTTGCAGAACAACTGAAAGCTTGCTAGTACTGAATAAGCCATTAAGAACTACTACACATGCATGTAAATTATACTGTAATATGTTTTTTTGTTTGAAAATGCTGATAAGCTGCTTTTTATCACCTCAGTGATTTAAAGAAATATGATGCTACTTGTTCAGTCTCTAACTGGAGTGTTTAAAACTGGTAACAAAAGGAAACATAGCCTTCCCTTTTGACATATCTGAGCTAAATAAAGATAGTGCAGATGTGCTAGGTTAGTTGTTCGTAATTACTGAACATTTCGTGTGGCTTTAGGATCCGTTTCTGCCCATGTCTGCATTGGAACTGTATTTCTTCCTCAGAAAATATATATGCACCTGGCGAATCTGTTTAACATTTCTTCTAGAAAAGTAGTGAGTTTGAATATTGTCATGGCTTAAAAGTTTGAAATATATAGTGCTTGATTTTTCTACTGTGGTTCTATTTTAAACTGAAGTGAGCTGTGGAGGTAAATGGATATACCTGAGGTTAAACTAAGCTGATCAGAGCTGTTAGAGGGGATGTAAGGACAGGAAGGCTCTCCAGTAGCTCATTCATTGCATGACAAAAATTTCTTTAAGAGAACAGTCAAGTTAGGTGCTTTATCCAGTAAAACCACCCCAGATATTAAGTTCATTCCTTTGTAGGAGACTACGCTAAGCCCCTTCTTTTACAGACTTTTGGGTATGAACATTCACTTGGAGTTTCATGTACTCAAAGACAAGCTTTGCTTCTGCAGACGAAAACATTACGCCTTACTGTGTATAGGAGAAATAATACCCAAGCTTACCATCAGTGTTTGTTCCTGCTGGCTTTACAACTGCATTCTTTATTGTGTTAAGATGGAATGATTAAACCCTATTTTTCAAATACACGCTTGAGATGTAGATACAGTTTACATCATCTAAACTGAAGTATCTCAGTTTGGGTATCTATATGTATGTCATATTACCAAGATCACACTATAGTTAGTGGAGAGCAAGTTAACACAACTTAAAAAATAGTCCACTTTCCCTAAAGCAGCTGCACACTGCCTGGCCATCTGAACCACCATCTAATCTCTGTTGCCTGTATTTGATTCAACTTTCTTTGACTGTAACGGCAACTTTGACACCTAGGTCACATATAGGCATAAAAGCAAACACGCCTCCTTGTACACATGTAAATTAACGTTTTGTACAGTCAGATTGAATCACAACCGGTATATCCATTTTGATGTTATGTAGCATCCAGTAAAATGTGTGGAATTTGAGTTGTGTTGTTTTTAATGAAAATGTTTCTGAGATTTTTGGAGAAACTGATAGTGGTAAAATGACACTTTTAGAACTTCGAAACAATGGAGTCTTAGTATCTCTTTTCAAAACAATTAAAATAATTTAAATATTTACTACAAAATGCTAAACCAAAATGAAACAATTAATTTTGTATAGCGTTTTCCTCTGAAGAGAAATTTTCAAAATGATTTTTCATAGAGAATTTTTGTTTCTAAGTTTCAGACCTACATAGCTCAAAAGTAAATTCTGAAATCCTCTGTATAATTGCCTTTTCTCACCACTGTGATGACAATTTTTAGACTGAACCATGCAAGCATAGAAGTATGCTTTAGTTTATGAACATATTGTAAAAGGGGGCAACACAGGACTTGCGATTACTTTACAGTGCCTTCTCTCCTTTATCGCAAATATCAAATGTTCTATACTGAAAATGTGGCGTGCTCAGAGAGTATAGCCCCAGAGAAAATACAGGGTGTGAGCTTTAATTAAATTCAAGGTGTAGTGGCAGAGTCAAATCCACAAGACTCTTAGGTATTTTCACTTTCATGAGATTTATGCAGGAGTATGTCCATCTGAATGCTCACTTGTTGGCTTAAGCTTTTGTTTTGGTTTTGTAAGCAATGGGACAGTATGCACAAATAATAACAGCTAAATGTAAACACAATGGAGAGACATAAACACCATGACTTTGGCTTTCTTCTTTAAGCCAGTGTGAGAATGCTTGCATGTAAGAGTACTCTGTTCACTTCTTATATGAGTAAGTCCTTCCCTAGTTGGTGTCATAGTCTGTTTATAGGAGTTGAAGTGCAGGAAAAAAAAAAAGATCACTTAGTAATGATCTTATCAAGTCTCCTCTTCTTAGAATACGGATAACTGACTCTTTGATATGCCTATTCTCCAAAAGGTAAAAAATATTAGGAGTTTACACTTTAACTGACAAGCCATTTATCAAAATTAGAAACAAGCAGATCTCTAAAGCTTTTCAGTTGCCTGGCCTGTGAAAAATCCAGTTGTGTTTCTATAGCAACTGCAATGGGCCAGTAATGATGTCATCACTCAACCAGCTAAAATGCATATCACCTTATTGCAAATACCAGATCCAAATAAACATTGAATCATCTAATAGCTAGTATGAACAATGTTTCCACCTTCTTTAACAATTTACTACAAAGAATAAAAGGACTCATACCTGACTGGTCAAAATAGTAACCACATGCAATAATTTGAAAGAGAAGGAAATGTCTTTGTTGCCAAACTCCGTTCTTTTCAAGCACATACAATGTAGATAATTACTGAAAATATTTTTGGTGTCTGTAGTCAGCGTGAAAAACTTTCTGTGGTGCTAGATGTAAATTCTGGGAGATATTTGTATTTCTTTTGCTTGAAGTAATTACTCAAAATGAGTCACTGGCACACCAGCACCTGGTTAGCTCTATAGAGTGCAGCTCTCTGAATGATGTGCAAGCCCAACAGTGACTGGATGCAACAGCTGCTGCTTGTTACTCTTCTCTGCTGGCTACTCTTGAATAAAGGACTTTGTTTATCTCCATATTTGGGAAGGAGATGTTTTCTTATGGGAGATGGAACTGCCATTTTCCTTTAATTATTCTTCATAAATCAATGGACAAGTGCAAAGAGTCAGTCAAAATTTAGAACAATGTTTATCATGTTTTATTAATTCATTAATTTTCTGCTGAGCTTGTACAGAAAAGGTGCATAACACTTTTGGTAGGAATGCTTCCTCGCCTTCCCCCCCCCC
>VWZK01008782.1:34657-218461 GCA_013396935.1 Baryphthengus martii | reverse complement strand
CCCCCCCCCCCCATTATGGGTTTCATCATTAGTTGTACCTTGCTGTCTCATATGATTTCCAATGGTCTGGATATCTACAGGTCTCCATTTTCAGAGATTAAAATAAAGTTTCAGTCCTGGTAGGAGCTGTTCATTCTTGCATGCCTATATGTCTCATGTATATGAAAAATTAATATCTTTTTCTCAGCTCTTTCTCTAAGTCTGTTAATAAAAATCTTGATGTTTATGATCCAGATCTACTTGACTCTTTCAGGTCTGCCCTTTCTTTGTGTATTCATTTCTAGAAAATTAATCTGCTATTTTTTCAGTAGTATTCTTAGCCTGATTGGTGATTGTAAGTATTTGAAGAGATATGTGTCTCCAATTTGGACAGAATTTCTATCTCTATCAAAGAACTCTGGGTTTTTTCATGATAGGGAAGGAGAAATGTGAGCTCCTCAGTTGTCTTTTTGTATTTCTGTTGACCTTTCTAGCAAAGGAGCTTTGGCCAAGCTGTGATTCATGGTGGTACATAGATTTTCCTCTGACCACTGCAAGATGTCCGTCTAGTCTTCCTACTTCCTTGCTTCCATTTTTGGCCTTAACTTTTTTTTATTCCTGCCTTCAATCTTCACTTTTCACTTCCTTCATCTCCACAGCTCTTTTCTTCTGTTCTGGTTCCACCTGTTAAGTCAGCAGTTTTCTCCATCTTGGCTTTTCAATGTCTTTCTCTAGCCCTGCCTTGGCTCCCTAGCTGCCTGATTTAGTCCTGTCTTGATTTCTTTCTCATAATACTGAATTCAACAGCTACTGCCTTTTACACCCTAACATTGTGATTCAGAACCTTTTATGTCTACCTCAGCATTTTCATCTCTGCATTAGTCTGGGGTGGAGAATACAAGCAGGAATGGCAACGAGAAAATATAATGATGTGATCTTTGATGTAAAGAGCTCACTAAAAAAAAAAAAAGAGAATGCTGTAATATAGAAAGTAAGCAGAAGAATGGAGATGTCATGGTTTGCTTATCAGAGTCACAGCATAGTGAGAACTGTCTTCTCTTTCCTGTACCCTGGGGATGCTGTGGTTTGTTCTGTGTGCTTGTCAAGCCATGGATGGGCTTTTCTGAATACACATGAGTGGTAAATATACTTGCAGAAGGAGAGGTAGAGTGAGCCTTAGGGAGAAAGGCAGAGAATAGACTGTGGGAAAGTAGGGTACTGGTTCTGTGGGAGGGGAAAGAGCCAGTTGATATGACAAGGGACAGTCAGAAAAAAATGGCTGCAATGTAGAGGAACTAGTTGAGGAAGTGGACTAACATAATTAAATCAACAAGCTAGTAAGGTTATGTTGTACAGTTTTGGTTGGACAGGACAAGGGAAAAGTTAAGAAGCAGGATCAGGACTTAACTATGTGAGTAGATGTAAAATGAATCCTTAGGAATGTTGTGTGAGCAGCAAAATAAAAGGGAGAGTTGAAATTAAACATAGATCGAGGACTGAGGCAGCAAAGAAGTGTTGAAGTATTGCATCTTCAAAACTGTAGCCTTGCTTTATTCTTTCAAAGTCACAAGAACTGCTACTTAAAACGTATGTCTGACCATAACTCTGAGAGGAATATCATCAGCGTTCAATCCATTACGGTACTTCTCATGTCTTCTACCTCCTTCAGCATAGTTTTTATTTGAAATGAGTGTTTTCCCTAGATGAAAGCCATTAAATTTCTCTTACCTTAAGCTGAAAATAGGGAAGTGACATATTATTCCTAGTACTGACATTTTAATTTAGTCCTCATAATTGGTTCAGCAAGTTAAACAAACATTTTTCTGTCTAAGTATCAGAACCAGCTGTCAGAACAGTGGACTTCAGGATGAATCTCATCATGTCTTCAGTACTAGATAGCCAAAGTATTAGTTGTCTGTACTGTTTTTACAGTGTCACCTAAAGCTATTGTCTATCTTTTAGCAGATGCCTTATACGTTTGTCTCCATGGGATATCAAGGGAGATGCTGATATATGTTCTCTCTCATTGCTGATATCTATGCTCAGGATGAGCCTTTGTCTCTGAGAGGCACGTTGTACTAGAAATCCCAGTTTAAAGGTTTTATGAGTCACAGCACAAATCCAGTGAACCTTGAGAAAGGTTTTCTGTGCTTATTTGGGAATTTTCATTGACACACTGAACAGCTTAAAAATCTACCCAACTCTGAAGGCAAATAGAACATCTAGCAATTGGTCTTGTTGACCTGTGCCGGAATTTTCTGTGTGTACAGTAGGATATATTGCTGTTTTTCTATCTCAGAGCAGAGGTAACCTAGTTGATAAATTTGGAATGATCCTACCTGTGTTAATTGTTTCAGCTAATGAGTATTTCAGTATTTTGGGTTACAACACTTGCAGCGATATTGCTATGCTATTCTTGTGGACTGTGTTGCTTGAAGTCTTTTTTTTTTTTTCAGGCACAGTTTCTTATTCTGCTTTCTGGTTAAAAAATCTAATAAAAAGCCATGCACTTGAAAGGATCGCAACATGTGATACTTCCCATATATTCCCAAATCACCCAAAAATAATATGTCTTTGATAACCCATAAATGCCAGTGAGATACTTTAATTCCTACTTATTCCAGAAATTATCTCGTTTAGAATGATTAATCATATAAAGTGAAAGCTCACAGCTTACAATGTTGCTGAACTGCTTATAGTAGAGATGAGAATGAACAGCATTTTGATCAAAAACTCCAGAGAAAGGTGTGAAGACAATGTGCACCTCCATTTACAACTGGCTGAGAGAATTGAAGATGAAGGACGTTTTAAAAAGCACAAACCCAAACATCTAAAACTGATAAGGCAAAAAGTTATCTGAAGGGTGATAACTATATCATACATATAATAACTATGAAACATTTTTTCAGGAAAACTATTTGAATTTTGGATATATTTTCCTCTTTGCTTACTAACATACTAAACATCAATATTTCTCAAAGCAGCCAGATTCTACTTTGAAGTTTGGTGAAGCTCCTAAAAATTCTGACACAATTTCTCCATCCAATCGTTAAGGAAAATCTGGTGCTCACCAGGCCTAGAAAATGTCAAATACCAATCAATACTGTGCCCCTTCCCATAAGCTGAGATCTATGGGTTTTCTCTGTATGAATGCTACCAGCACAGATCAGGGAATAATAATCCTTTAAATGTCACCTAGCATTTTATATTTTCAAAGAAGCTTGTTAAGAGAGGTTGCCTTCCTTCTGATGACTAAGAAATGGCTGTCATGAAATACTTCCTTAACTTTTATTTATATGACATTCCTTCTCATTAATTCAATCATTTTGCGGCTTGTCATAAGCACAGATGAAAAAGAAAGGAGTTTATAAAGTCTCCATAAGTTTAAAAGACCCCTTCCAAGGTTAAGGTATTTTCATCAAAGAAGTGTATCACTTTGTTGCACTTTCAGGACCTGTGTATTGTATCATAGGATCTAGAGCTGAAAAACCTTTATAAATATGAAAATCCTCAAAAAATATGACATCCTTCTGTATAAAGGGCATTAATATACTTACTCGTTTATTGTCACAAGCTTGTTGTGGTAAATGCAGAAATTCCCACTGGTAATCATGGACCCTGTTTGTATTGCATTTCCAGTTTCACCTGTTTCTTCTTCCCTGTTCTCTCTGTAGTTTTGAAATTACTGTTAAAAGGACAGAGCATTCCAAAACTTAAAATCCTGTTTTTTTTCTTTTCTTGTCTAAATAGATTGCTAACTTCAGTTTGCACTACTATTTTCTGTTCATGTTTCACTAACTCTAGTTCCTTTTATATTATTTATCTGTCTTCACTAGTATGCATTGAAGAGTTATGGGATTTTTACCATATTCCACAGTGCGAGAAGGTTGTGCCATTCTGCATTTAACACTCTTTCAGTAAATGATACTTTTCACACTTTTACACGTTGTCTTACCAAAATGCATATCTGTTCCCTGAGTTGATTGAGGCTCATTCAATGAGAGCAGCAGCAGCTCTCATTTCATTCTTTGTGTTATGATCAAGCTCCATATTAATTCATGGGCCCTTGGACTGCGATCTCAAACAGTTCTTCATTATTAGCTGGAAACAACTTTAAAATGCCATTTGAGTGACTTCATTCACCTTTCTGAGCAAATAATACTGTCAATATTTGTGCTGCCACCCTCCCCAAGTATCTCAGCCACCACCTTTGGATCAAATGCTTTCTACTAGGCTCTGTGTGTATTATTCTAGTTCCTTTTATATCTGCCCCCAAAAATTTGGATGAGTCTTTCTCTCACTGCTTCCTGAATTTTACATACTGTCCTCACTCTGGCCACAAACAGGAATTGTGTGTTACCATGAGATTTGCAGAGCATTCCTGTATATCTTACAGTTTGAGATTCAGCTATACAATGTCTTGATTATAAATAGTAAAAAAAATAATTAAAAAAACTGAGATTTTTGTGAGTAGTCAATCTATTATTTTTAAGTGCCACTCACACCATAGTGTCCATATGCACAGGTGTATTTGTTTACAGAATATAATAACACAGCAAGAAATAACTCCCTCATCTCTGAAATACATTTTTCAGCATATTCTCAAACCTATCTCCATTAGAAATGTAAGATGGGATCAAGCTGATCAGATATCACCTGTCACAATAGTTTAAATAAACGACAGTTTCTTTTTCTCTATAGTATACAAACAAAGCAAAACAAAAATCCCTAATTTTTATCAGACTGTTAAACTACCTTTAAATAGTTTTCAGTAAATATTCCAGCTTTTTAGTGCAGAAGCTTTAGCGAGCATATTATGTTCCTGTATGTCAATGACATTCATTCTAATCTAACATAATTTGATAGTTATATGAGCTTCAACACAGTGTCAGTCAGTACCTGTTCTGTATTCTCATGTAAATGCTCCTGTCAACAGGAGAAATCCTTGAAAAGAAAGGCAGAAGCGGGATGCTCTTGAACGGCTCATGCTGAAAAGGCAACAGGCACAGTTAAAAAAAGCAAGTAGGATCCTTTTGCTTTATCACCTAACTACATTTCCAGCAATTAACTTTACAATGGGTATCTGAAAGAGAAGAAATTCTGTTTCTCCGAACATTTCTTCAGGAACTCCTATTACAGGGAGGAAAAGAAATAGAGCAGCGACTCTTTTCTGTGAAAGATACCTCAGGTTGGTCAAAGGCCTGTGCTTTGCCAAGTGTTTAATTTTGATTTAAATTCCTTTAAAGGTACTGTCCTAATCTAAGTGCTTTCACTCAATCACTTTACTATGCAAAGGCTGGAGAGGATCCATATAGATTGTTTCATGCTAGAAAACTGATGTGACTATCTGATCTGGAAAGGAGGACTGCAGAAAAGAGCAGGCATCCACAAAAAAGACGGCCACGAGGGAAACTTCCTTCCAAAGATATTACCCAATCTGGCCCAACAGTTAGAAGTTCCCTCCATTGTGGAGGCAGTGCTGCTGTACTAGCATCCTTCTGTCATCTGATGAAACACTTGTCTGGGAGGCTGGAAACATCTTTCGGCTTCTGTTTTCAAGACGCACATGGGCTGGCTCCGGTTCAAAGGGTCTGACCAGCTCAGGCTTCAGTCAGCTGCCTTCTTCCCCTTTATGCCTCAGATCAAAACATTTTGGTATCAACAGAAAATGATTATTAGTATTTTGAAACCCTACCTACTTTAGATCATAATTTTTGCATTTTTCATTATATGTATTTTCCCATTATCAACAGGAAATGCCTGTCGCTACCTGAAGTACAAATCTATGTTCAGTGTAGACTGTTACTGGAAAGATAACAAACTCAATGCTAGCTTCCAGTCAGAGGTGGTACTTCACTAAAAAAAATCTCTAATTTACATTCTGAATGGTATTCAAAAGTCAAAACCGTATCAAAAAATAAGCTATTTCTTTAAACCTCAGGTGGAATTGCTGAAGTAGTGCAGAATGTGTTTGCTAACAGATGTGCCTCTAATTGTAAGAAGGCTAAGTTAGCTGCAGGTAATTAATAATTTTATATAAATTGTAATGTTTTGGAGATGACGTGTAGTGTATATTGAAGTCATATTTTAATGTCGAAGATGGTATTTTATGATTTTATTGATACCGTTTAGCTGCAATCCTGAGAAGTATGAAAGCCCCAAATGTTGATTGCTGATGCCACTTGAGAGGTGATTGCAGTTTTTAAGCAGATATAAAACACTACCCAATGAAAATGCAAATGTTACAGAAGCTCAAGTGACTACCATTTTCTTTTTTTTTTCAATTGAATCAATTCTGAAACTAAAGAAATCTTGCATCCAGACACATTTTCCACCTCCTAAAAATGTGCCCAAAGTCTCATGGTATAGAGAATTTTGTCATTTTTCTGATTTTCTTGCTTTGCTTTAGTAAATATGCAGTTGAAAAGTTCAGTGCTGAATATGTTTAATTAAAATTTCCTAGCTTGTTTCATTCTACATTATATTAAAAAAAAAGTTTATGTAAAATGCATAAGCAGTCCAGGAAACAATGAGTGAAAGCTACAAATCTTTCCCCTCAAGTTAGTGCCCAATTTCAGGCTACAGAAAAGGACTCCTGTACATGATCTCCTTTTTAGCTTGTTTTCCACACTTCAGTCTAGCTGACGCTACTGAAATTGAGAGTGGCCATTGGCTTCACCCACGGTTTGAGACATACCTGAGAAGGAGTATGGGCCTTTCAAATCGCTTAGACTGAGAATGACCAGAACCCGAGGTTTCTGTCACTGCCTGCCTGAATAGCTTTAGCAGTAGGTTAGTGTGCAAAGGTGGGTGATGGCCCTTGTTTAACCAGATTCTGCTGACCAATTGCCTCCTGCTTGTCTGGAGAGGTCTGATGCAGGAGCCCTCTGAGAAGAACAGGTTATCTGTTCCTGGCTCAGGATGCACCAAGGAGCTTTCAACTGCCCAATAAAGAAGTTTACACCTCTCTTGACTACATACAGAGATTAACTTTAGAATTCAAAATCACTCTGATGATGATGTCTTTCCTTTTTTTCTTTTACTCTGCGGTTCAGGATTTGAATGACCAATATCAGCAGTCTGAATTTGGCCCTTATTACAATGCACATGTGCTATAAAGGCCTGAGCAATCTAAAGAGATGCGTATTTTACTCTAATTTTACCTTTGGGAAAGAGCTCTAACTTGTTGAATCTTATTCCAGCACTAATTGCAGTCTGAAATATAAATTGCTCTCTGAAAAATTAACCACTGCACATATTACACTTTTTTTTTAATGTTATTGACAGTTTTATGGGGGGAAAAAAAACATCTGGGGACTAAGGTGCCTAATACCTGATTGACTGACAGTTGGACCACACTGATGAAACATTGTTGGCTTTATTGTAGTCATTTATGACTTGCACTGAAGAAAAAGCACTTCATTACTTCTCACCACAGTCCCTTGTGTACCTCCCTTGCATATTGTTTCAGATTAAGACAGAATTGAATTGAAATGTCCTTGCAACTTTATCACTGCTGTGTTTAGAGGCCTGGAAACTGGCCAGCTGCTGGTTGCCCATCTGATCCTTATGTGCCACTACGTTTTCCTAATGTCTGGTAGAGTCATTAAGTTTTAACAAAACACCTCAATAAATTAAAAGCTTGCTGTGATAATTACGGATCCTACACTATTAACAGTAGCTATAAAGACCTTTTCTAGTGATACTACTGCTGGCTTTCACTGGCGAGGCAACAAAATTATATAGGATCGCAGCTATATAACTCCATGTATCTACCTTTACTCTTATCTCTTGTAGTCACATGAAACACTTTTCCGTAGAATGATAAGCCAAAAAAAAAAAGAAAAAATCCCACCCTCCAGGAATAAAAGTATGTTTTACATAAATTTCTCTTTGGTAGTACTGTTGGGCATTCTTTACGTTTTTCATGCAAAATCTCTATATAACAAATCTCAATAGCCATACACTTAAGAATTATGTTTAATATGTATCAGCAAATATGTTTCTTTTACTGTTGGAATCAGATCAGGAAAGGCATTTCGCATAATCCATTTTCTGAAGTGAGTGCTTCTCGGTGCCTCTTTGCAGAAGCAAATTTTATCCTAAAACATCATCTCCAAATGGGATGGGAATCAGGCTCTGTTTTGGTGATCATCAAAGAAACCACAAAATATTTAAGGCATTATAATTAGAATTGTGTTCTTACACAGGAAAATAAATTAAAAAAAAAAAGATAAATCCACATACAGTCAAAGCGACCTGTGCTGCAGTGTCTCAGCCTTGGACTTGAAACAGATACAGGTCCATCACTTGACTACAGGTTTTTTTCTCTAGTACAACGTTATTGATGTGCTTGATTACGCAAAGTATTCAGACAGGTCTAATTGATGAGTCTTGGCCTCTTTATTGACTTATACCTATGTGTCCATTATAGCTTTTTTTTTTTTCTGAAGAGCAGATATTAAAATTCGCTGTGCACAAAGCTTTCTAGGTAGATTAATGAAATCCACTAACACTAGTCAGACAGTGGTTTCAAGTGACTTAATCTTTCAGAAGACTAGCTTGAGCAAGTCATTGTGTTTTGACTAGGAACTTTCACTGACCACAAGGTATTCTTGACAGAAACCTGACTACTATTAACCTCTTGTCATCTGTCAGTACTAGAAGAATATTAAGCTGCTGCATATTCCATCTTCTTGCTCATATATTTAAGAGCTGTTGCATGCAATTTCAAAGCTTTCTAATGTATTTACTCAAACATAAAAATTAATTTTTTTTCAGCAGTTCTTCTCCTTTGAGATTGAAGTCCAATTGACTACACATGCATATTTAAGTGCTTTCTTTTAAAATGTTAGCCTCTCTAGTCCAAATTGGACCTCTGCCCTGCATAGATTTTTCTGCAAGAGAACTAGCGTGTTTGTTTCATAAACAGCACGTTCTGTCATGGCAGGTGGCAGCCCAAACTGTGCACATCAAACAAATCTTCAGATATGTTATTTGAACCACTTTACAGTCCCTTCAGCATGCTTGTTTTCTGCTATCTGCTATGGTGCAACATAATACTCATTGTCTGAGCAAAACTAAACCATGCAGAACTCAACTAAGACATCTTAAAATTGCCATTTACTTGCTAAGGAGGAAAACAAAGGCAGATGGAAGTGGTGGAGCCTACAGAAATGTGACATCTTTGTCTTGAGCAGTCATTGTTAGTTTGATTTTCTGGGTTTACAGTTTCAGGTAACATTTTTTTGGGCATAATCTGAGCACAAGGGCTAGGATAAAGATTCAGATTACACAAACACTTCAGCAGCAGACACAATAGCAGGGTCTTTTCAAACTCAGTAATGTACCACAGTGTGTTTTTGCCACCAAGAAAGAAGTTCAATCTCCACAAACCAGTCATTGGGGTTTCTACTAAATGATCGAGAAGGTGCAGTTACAACAGCAATACTACCAATACTGTCATCACTGATTTACAGTTCCGTTTTCAGCTGTCCAAACAGTGATGGTGTTAGGCCTGGTGCAAGCTGTAAGTGGTAGAGATGTACAACTACCAATCTCCTCTAGGGTTCAGCAAATTATAAGCAGTGAATAATGCACAGGAAAGAGTAGTTCCAGTCAACCCAAAATTAATTTAGGTTTGATTTAAATTTGATGACCTAAATTTGATTGGTAATTTTAGGTTGAGTAAAGTGTTTGGGGAGTTAGACACCATTCACAAAGCTAGCTAGGATGGACTGATAAGAGTGCTTGTAATCCAGTCATCAGATCAGTCATCTAGGGTTAGCCAGACTGCTGCTACACACATTAGAGTTACAGGAAAGATATGAACCCCGGTTCTGTAGTGGGGCATTTTACTCTTGTTGGGGACAAAATTTGACAATATCAAAACCTGTTTTTGCATCCTACAGGTAGTGGAATGGCCCATCTTCTCCTGCTGAGACTGTTTCACTTGTACAAACACTTAAAAAAATTATTAATTTGAAGGGAGCCTGATGTCCAGCCGTGATTACCAGGCTTTACACCAAATCTCATTTACTCTGTGAGCATTTCCTTTCAATACTCGGCTGAACATTATAAACAGTGTGATTTTTAAAAAAAAAAAACAAACAAACAATTAGCACATTAATGAATTTTCTTTCTGTATATGGCAGCACCACTTCAGATTACTGAATTAAGAGGAGTGACATTCTGAATATAAGTCTTCCTATGTCAGGGAAGCATCCTAATTCTATACAGGCGTCTTTGTAATGTTATCTAAGTCCTCCTCTGTAACCAAATTTTGCTTCTAGTAGGAAGATCCAGAAAGAAGTAATGATTTTTTTGTTTGTGTGGGGTTTTTGTGGTTTTTTTGTGTTTTTTTTTATTTTTTTTTTTTAGTAAAACATCTTAAATTTCATGATATTCTATAAAAAAATTATTTTTTTGCTTATTAATTTTTCTACTTCATATGAGTACAGTTAGGACACATCCTTGTCAGTTATTGCTTGCTAAAGAAAGAAGCTATGTGACCTCTAAGGAATTAATACTTAAAGAAAAGACCAAAGATGACTAAGGATGAATAGAAATGAAAGATCATTTTAATAGAAGACCTTTAAAGTATGCTTACATTTTAGTATCTTTACTCTATTTCTAGAATGTCACGTATGCTAAAGCCCATGTACAGTCTTTGGGTTATTTTAATGAGAAGCCAGAAAAGAGAGTTATCTATTACACTTAAATCAAGCCAAGAACTTCTACTGCTGTTGTCAGGCTATGGATTGAGGAAAAACCTTAAGGTGGTTACTGGAATTAGATGTACATGTGGTAGCTGCTGTTCCTTTAAATGTGTTACTTGCACACTGTACTGTTAGGGCCATCTCCACAGGGATGCTTGAAGGACGGAAGGAGGAAAATGCTTTATACTCTGTCTACGCTCAGGATATTTTTATTGTGTAGAAAGAATTATGTAAATAAGGAGTGGATACAAAGGATGTGTGAGAAGGTGTGAAAGCTTTCCAGGTGGGAATGCTCTCCTGGGGGACACCAGTTGTCGGATCTCTTCCAATGCTTCTGTAAGAGAGCCCTTTGCTGGGCCTGTGTATGCCACTTAGGGGTTCTGTAGGGGTACTTGCGATCAGGATGGCAAATTCTGTTCTGCAGCTGTACTGCGAACTCTGTGGGCTGGGTATTCGAGCAGTGCTGACCACACCACCCCTTCACAGTCTCTCCTAAAATTTGGATTAATGAACTGCCTAGGAGTACACAGGGGGCAGCTACGGTAGCTTTTCCCAAAGTGGCCTCTGGCAAGTACTTTTAAAAAAAGAAAGTTTTGAGCTGTTTTCTCCTTGGTCTCTAGCAGATCTAATTTTTTTCCCTGTGAAATACACTGTCTTGCATGTAATTTATTTTTCTGAGTTGGTATGAGATGTCGGTTCCACTTGACTGCACTTCTTGTAGAAAATAACTTCTTTCCTGCAGGTTTTCTGTTGGAAATCATACGGTGGTAACAAGGAAGAGCTTGCACATCACCACTGTATGCATATAATGGAGGTGTTTACACTATTAGCTGGTGAAGTAATTACTTTTTTCCTTTTTGGATTTTTTTATAGTCCCATTTTTAATTTTTTAATTTTTTTTATGTTTTTGTTTTAAAAGGCATGAAATAACAGGTTGTCTCTTTGAAAGCAAATAACACTCTTTAAAAGCAGTTGCCAAGCAACCTACATTTACAGCTTTGGTGGGCTGCTGCATTTGTACTAAGCTCTGAACAAAAATGAACCCTCCCCTTCTAGCCCCCAGAATAGAATAAAGTTGAAATAGCAGCCATACAGAAGACAATCCATTCTAGTGCTCAACATTTTTGGTTTCACAGAGTTTCTCTTTTACAGTGATATTCAGAGTGGAGCAACCTGTCAATGCTGTGGAACACATTCAGGTTAATTAAGGATTATTTTTTCTTCCTAAAATCACTTGTTTACCACAACTTTGAGAGTGGAAGCAGCAGAACTGTTAAGATTTTTCTAGTCAAACACACAGAAGATAAAAACTGTGTACCAATCCCAAGAAATGCTGTGAATCACAACCCCTCTTGGGAAGTGTAAGTGCTTGTAGACTCCAAGCAGCTCTCAGCATTTGAGCTTGTATTTCTGGGTCACACATATTGCCCCAACAGCCAATCTAAGCACCTTGCACGCTCCAGGGTGCTACGAGAGAGCTGACTGAGAGCTACCTGAGAGAACTGCTTCTCCCACTGTTTTGCCTGTGTTTCGGCATGTGAAATTTTTTAGCGGAGTTAGAGACGGAAATGCGAATAGATGAGATGTAAATAATGTGAGAAAAGTATCTGATTATGGCATTGCCAATGAACCCGTGCAGTCTAACACAGAAATTGTCAAGGTAGATATACGTGTACATATAGAAAGACTGCATTCACTATTGTAATTGTTGTGATTCAACCCTGTGCATCGTGGAGATATCAGAATATGAGAAATGATGGTTAGTATGTGTGGTGGGCAGAGCAGAAGGACTAAGGATAGCTGTTAAAATCCATCCTAGGCCTTGTGCCCACTACAGACACAACAGGACATTGCCCTGAGTCCTGGACCTTGAAGGTGCCCCAGGATCTTTAAGTTCAGGTAGAGCTTTTAAGTGTCCTGGATTTGTTCTCTTATCTATCATTTCTCTGCTATTCCATGCAGAGTGGAATAAGCCTGTACAGAGTTTATAATGTCTCCTCTGAACCATGTGAATCATATATTTGTGTAGCTATATCATATATCTTTGGAATTTTGATACTAAGTGTAATTTTCCTTTTTTATTTTCTCTTTTAAACTTCTGTGTAGTGCTTCAGTGTATGACTAAGACAGTCTATTGAATCCTAGAAGTGCATTCCAGTTGGGAGGGATTTTATTACAGTTTCTGATAAGTTCTTAGCCATTCTAGAGTAACTTAGCAGTGAGCTATTCAAAGATGATGGGTTTAAAGGCCTTAAGTCTTCAGACTGCCAACAAAAAAAGACAATAAAACGTAAAGATTGTAGAGGACTAAAAGGGTCTTGTTTCCTTTGGCTGATGAGCGTTCTTTATTGTTGTCAGCAGTATTCTTTGTTGAACATACAATTTCTTAATTTCATTTTATTATCTATCCCCTCTGCTCTCTTTTCCACAAAAGAAAGGCACGCAGAACTGTACAGATTTTTGTTCTTCATTAGATTGCTCTGGCCATAAGGCTCAGTGTTGAAGCTGAGGGGCTTGCGGCCTCCATTTGTCATATCATAAGACTAACAGTACCTTAGGCCGGAGGGACCAGATAGGCGTAGCTCATTGCCCTTTTTTCTTTTGAGACAGACCTTTGTCTGCGTGTATTTTACAAAAGAAGAAAAAGCACATTGTTGCTGTCTTGATGCCTCCTTGTGCTTCTGTCAAGCGACATGTGAAGATTGTTGGTTTTGCAGTCCTACACTTGACAGTTAACAATGGAATGGATCCGGATGTGAGCCTGATAAAATATTAGAGCTCATGTGGCAATCTGTTGGCAAGGTCCTTTGGAGTACACAGAAAGCACTGTGCTAGCATGCCCCTGGTGCCAGCAGTGCAAAAGCAATTTAAGACACTGAGAGTCCCATATTTTTTATAGTATCTGTAGGCTTAGGGTGCTTACTGCTCAGTAGGAAAGGGAGGACATGAAATAGTAACCAAAGACTGAATTTGTATTTCCTCAATAGTTTTTTATTCAAGAACTTTTCAGAAAAGTTTAGGGGAATATTCATACATGAAGAGAACAGGTAAGATGATAAACTCAGAGTTAGCACAGAATCAGAGAGTGGGTAATGTTGAAAGGGTCCTCTAGAGGTCATCTGGTCCAACCTCACTGCTCAGGCAAGGCTACCTAGAGCTGGTTGCCCAGTAACACATCCAGACAGCTTTTGAGTATCTTAATGGATGGAGACTCCAGGATTACCTGGGCAATGTGTACCAGCGTTTGGCTAATCTTCACTCAGTGGTGAAGAGGACATGTGAGTGATCAGTTTGTCTAAAAAACTCTTGAATGGAATCTTTAACAACTGTACAGTCTTGCTAGGTTTTCTACAACTCTGATAAGGCTTCCGTAAATGCCGAAGTGTTCCTGTTTCCCTCAGTGGTGCTCACAAACACCTGGATACTGCTTTGGAGAACAAAGCCTGACCTTTAAACTGTTTCACTTTTGCTATTGATGTTAAGATAAACTAAGGTTTTCCTCTCTGCTGTGAGTATAGTATTGGCTAGAGAGTCTGATCTGTACACTTTTCAGCTGTACCTGCAAACTGTAAAGCTGATAATTAACTCTGTTCAAGCTTGCAGGAGTAAGAAGGTAATCATAGGGACTGTGCCCTTTTCGAAGTCTGCATGCTGTTCCTTGGTTTGCAAACACTGAAATGCACTGTCCTAATGCATAAATACAATCTACTAAGTGAAAACCATAATTTTTTCAACATTGTAACAATATTTTGTACACATTTCACGCAAAGTTACTTGCCTGGTTGTGGAAAGGGGACATGGCAATTGCAGATACTCACACAGCAATGTATGATGAGAAGCTGGTGGGGTTTCCTTCTGGATGCTGGTAAATACTTAAGGCACAAGCCCCTTACGTCTTGCTCCGATGCGACTGTCATACCAGTTTGTTACAGCACAAGCAGGAGACAGGAGAAGATGAGAACCTTTAATCCATTGTAACTAGTTATGGGCTTTGGCTGTTTTAGAATGGTGGTGGTGTTTTTTTTCCCAGCTATTTCAACTATTCCAAATACCATGTTAGGGTGTTGTAGCAACTCGTAGCTCTGTGTGTTATTTACTACTGCAACTACTACTGCAAGTGACATACTGTCAAAACACAATCAAAATGCTAACAATTCTAAATGAAATGATCCTGAACTAAAAAGAGACATTGAAATGTTGACACAGATTTTAGGAGTCTGGCAACTGTTTTACTGGATAGCTTTTAGCTTGGAAAGAGATGAAACTGGCCTTTGGTTTATGCAGCAACTGATTTTTGTAGAGGCTTCAGCTCTTTGATTACATAAAGGAATGTAACTGCTTTTGACGTTTATTCTGAACAAGGGACAGTTGTTTTACTTTGCACTGAAGTTTTATGCATTTTACGACAGAATCATATTAAATTCAAACTCCCTCATTTTTAGTAGTTTGTGGATTATTTGTTTTGAAAAGTTTTGGTTTTTTTGTCTTTCCAAAGGTCTTTCTATTTTGCAAACTGATGCAGCATCCTTATCCTCTGGCTGCAAACCTATTGCATCAAAAATATATAAACCACAAAATAAATTTTGTGGTGATTTATGTATCTTCCACTTCCCTTATCAACAGGAATAGTGATGTCTTCTTTCATCCTCTAGATTTGGAGGCACATATCTTATTTTAAAGACATTCTGTAGTAATTTTTTGAGCACATTTTTCAGAAATGCTTATATGAAAATTTAAAATAAGAGCTTCCACTTTTTTTAAAAAACAATCAGTATTTAACTAGTCATAGGAAATGCTTTCAAATTAACAGTCCTAATTGTACTTTATTTCAGGTCAACTATGATATGATAATTTTGTAACCAAATCCAACAATTAAATTCTAGTATGATTCACAACAAATATTCCATATTCCTAGCTACAAAAGAGAAATGAGATGTGCTTGCATATACAGCCAATGTCCCAACTGAAAAATCTACCCACAGTCAGTAAAGCATTAAAGTCATATTGATTCTGAAGGGGCTTGAGTACACGCCTGAAGTTCAATGCTCAGATGAGTGAGTATGGATTTAACTGTGCTCTTAAGTAATCTGCTGAGCATGGACCTGAATTTGTAATGTAACAGTGATCTATTGAACGGGTCTGTAGAGAAACCACTGAAATCAGCGAGTTTCTGCAGGACCATAAAGGTCTGTCTATGTGAAGGTTTTTTTCAGGATTAGGTCAGTATCAGAACTAAAAAAATATTAATCTTTAGAATTCCTCAATTAAATGCAAAGCTGTCTTAATATGCATAGTTGGAAGTGGTTTAAAATTTTCTGTAGTAATAAATAACTATACTTGGGGCAAATCCTGCAAGAGAATTCCTTAGAAATATACACATATGTTAATATTTTCCAACTCTTAAATTTTTTGGTGTAGGGTAGGATACCATTCGCAGCTGTGGCGTACCATGATTCGGCAGAAGGATTTTTTGGTTTTAGTGTTCAGCTTTTATTTTTACATTCAATTGGTGTTAAAAGAGGGAACATGTAATAGAAATACATCTACTTTTTAAACTATAGTTATTAGTAGATTATTAGTTTTTTTAACTTTCCTTTCCAACTTTACTTGCTGTTGATTTCTTTTACTTCATTCCATGCCCTTGACCAGCAGCCCTGTAATCTGGCTGTCACTTTCTATACATTAGTCCTAGGTTGCTTCTGGTTTCCCAGGCTGATCTAGACCTCTCTCAATTCAATAGAAAAACTCATGTGGATTTTGAATCTGGTCCCATATTTTCATACACTTTAGCGTTTGCTCCTGATTAGATGCTACTGTTCAGTTAAGACTTCCTCAAATATTGGCTGTTGCTAGTCAATTTTAAAAACTCATCACTTGTATGAATTAGGGAAGAATATCTGTCCAAGAGAGATGTCTAATATTCCTTTCATGAGAAAAGTCTGGAAAATGGCAATTTAAGCCACATGTTTCAGAGATCCAAACATTTCTATGATTAATATGTTAAAACAGCTAACAGAAACACTAAGTTTTTGTGGGGCAGGCAGACTAGACATAATTATTCCCCTTATGCTGCAGAACTTCACCCAAATGTGTTATTTATTTTTTGGTATATAGCACTTTCAAACCTTACATAAGGCATATTTGGAGATACTCCAGAACTTCATTATTGCTCACTATTGTGTAATCTCCACGCATTATAGTGCTTGTCAGCATATATTAATGTATTCCAAGGGAGAAGGAATCTCCTTGTAACTGTAGGACCGTCTCAGTTTTCAACATGTCCAGATTCAACCAGAAGCAGATGCTGCAGGCTTCTCTCTCTCATGCACAATAAGTAATTTCCAGCTTTTCATGTAACAAAAGTTCACAAGGGTAAGTCCTTGGAAATCACTCTGTAATGATTCCTGGGACTTGATTTTCAATTTATTCTTTCCCTGGATAAAGGAACAAATAACTAGCAATAAATATCTCTCTGTACTGGTATTATCCAGAAATCATTTTCATCAGCTAGAGAATTCTATACACTTATCCCCTTTGATAAATTGATTCTGGCTCACAAAGACCACTGCAGAGACTGTAACAGTGCTACATGTTTCAGTCATTTGATTGCTGGGTGGTGAGGGAAGTTCACAGAGAAAAGAGTTCATATACTGGGGATTGTCCTGAAAGCTAGTTTTGTGGGATGGCTTTTGCACTGGATGATCTCTGATTTTACCTATTGTAATTTAGTGTTGTGAGAACTCATGCTGTCTCGATAACCTTGAAATCCGTATCCTTTGCCAGTTACAAGTACTGCCCAGCCAATTGATTCTTACCCAAAGGTTTTTAAATCAGCACCCAAGGTATCCTGATGATTTTAATGGAAGTGCTATAGATTAATTTCTCTTTACTTTCCATGTGTTATTTTGAAAATCCATCCATACAGGCTGACTGATAAGCATAGGAGGAACCTTATTTGGTAGACAATAAGCTATTCAAATTACTGGATTTTGTTACTTGTGATAGAGTGGGTTTGTGACTATTACCATAAGAAAAAGAAAAGATCAATGTGAGGGAAAAAAAAATCTTAAGCTCTGTTCAGAGTGGTGAGTAAACATTTGAGCCTAATAATCATATGATTCCCTGACTTTTATCTGCTTCAAATATTTCCTAAAATCAAAAACAGAAAGAAAGGAAAAAAAAAGGTATATTGTCACTGTTAGGCATTAAATGTACTGTCAGATAGCATCAATATTTTTGCTTAGAAAAAGGCTAAAGAGAATCTGATGCTGAATAACTGCAAGCTGACATAGTCACCATTAAACACACAGAAAGTGCTTGGATCTTTTTAACTTTGGTTGACAGCAGACAGGAAAAAATGCTATAAATTTTATGGGTTTTTTAATGGTTTCATTTACACAGTCGCCATTTAGCATGCAGGAAGTACTTGGGGTTTTTTTAACCAGTCGATAACAAAAAGAAAAAAAAACACAATAAAGTCTGTGTTTTTTTAATAATTTCACTCACACATCTCACCTGAAAATCACTTTCTTTATCATAGCCATAAGCAGTATGTGAAAGGTGTTTCTCAGCTGTAATTTCCTGTTGTATCCCTTCCTTAAATATCCCTGTATTGATGAAAGCAGCTGGAATTTGATTTTCTTCTCATAATATTACTACAAGTCAAGACCAGAAGCTTTAAATCTGTGCTGAGGAGGTGGAAGAACATAGCATAAAAGTCATGAAAACAGCCTGTGGCAGTCAATACAGAGAGATGGAAAAATATTTCTGCACATTGCTACTTACGAACTCTTTGGTATGAGTTTGCAAAACTGCCATGCAAATTTGTCAGCCTAAGTATAATATCTGTTTGCAGTCATTTATTAAAGCAAACATTTTACCCATTCATAAAACAAAAATAAATTACTCATTAAGGACAAAGCAGCAGAAAATGGTGATAAGGCATCAGCAGATGATGTATAGAAAAATCTGAAATTAAACATCCTAATCTCATGGCCTGTTCCAATGCATATGTATTATTAAAAAGAAGAATCTACTTATTATCACTCATGGTAGTCAGATTTGATCTGAGTGAGATAGACCCCTATTACATTAGCAACTCTAGGCTGATAAAAAAAGACTGTAATCACATAAAGGATTGCAGCGGTGTTATTTTCTTCTCCCTTACTGTGCTTTGAAGAAAATGGTTGTTCAATTTTTTAATGTGAATCAAAATTCAACCATGAAAAGGAAGTCTAATGAAGAAAACAAATAAAACCTGACACTATTTTCCTAATTGCTATACCCTAAGCAATATTTCCTCTGTATTTGTCACATGGATAATTAGAATCAATGTTTTCCAAAACTGAGTAGATTTTCTGGAAAAAAAATTAAATTATGCTTCCTTGAGAATTTTGATGTCTGTCTCAGAACACGAAACTAAATCTCCTGAGTTTAAGACTTGCATTTTACTTCTGCATATCATTGTTCACCCATTTAATTTTGCTTATATTTTTGAACTTTACTCTTTCTTGTCATCTGTGGCAGGCAGCTCTGAATTTTTCTTCCACACTGTAGCGTTAAGAGTTTTGAAGGTGTTTCATGGTATTAACAAAGAAATAACAAAGATTGTTAGAGCTGAGAATAGTAGATGCCATTCGATAACAAGGAGCAATGAACATTCACCTCGTAATGGCAAATACGAGATTTTATTTCAGTGACATGAAGCACAGAAGGCACTACTAGACACCAAGAGAACTTGCATTTAGGTAGGACCCGTCTTCCTCTAGTGAACATACGACTGTAGACAGGCAGTGGATTCGAGGCTGAAAAGAATCCTTAGAAGGCAACATAGGACAAGTTACATGTTACCAAATTAATGTTAGTTAATAATGCTAGCCTACAGCAATCTGTCTGCCCAATACGTAATACATAATAAATATAGAGCAAAATCAAATCCAACACCTGCTCCTTGCTGACCAGTGAGCAGATGCTATACATCAAGTTAAGGATTAACTACCACCTACACCTTCCCCCAAGCATATCAGTGCCTGTCAGCACCTCTGGAGGCATTTCATTCATGCAAAAACTTGAGCAAAGAAAGATGATTATTTTAGCCTAAGAGTCATTTTCATAGTACACAGGCTTTCCATTTTCTGAACTGTCAAATGTAATATTGTTCACCAAATGATTATATTTACAGATGAAATGGATCCCCCATGGAATATGGGACAAAATCTACATATTTTATGTCATATACTTATTTATGCTGGCCTGCATATACATGGCCTAATTTCTTATTATGAGAATCCTTGCTTATCGGTGTAAAAATAACAAAAACACAAAAAGAATCTGGAACATAACTATGCAGGAATAGAATGGTGCATGAACCACCAAAGCTGTGTAACAAACGTTTAATTTGTTTCTTGCCTGATACGGTTTCACAAGAGGAGATAACATACAGCTTCTTATATTCTATTACAAGGGGTTCTTCGGCAATATTTTCTTAAAAAGAATGGAAATAACTGGCAGAAGAGGACATCCATAATACAACACATGCACACACACAAACACACACAAATTACTTCAAGAGTTTACTCCTGAAGTTATGAAGTAAATCACTTGGAAGTTAAGAAAGCAACGAAGCACTGTTTAATTAAGCACAAAGGTTTTTTTTCTTCATAAGGCGCTGGATTATTAAGTACATGCTGCCGCAGACCTCCTCTGAGTACGGGCAAGGCTGTGTCAGAAGGCAAATGCTGCTTGGAGTAACTGCCTTGGGGAATACTGAAATATCAGGGATGTAGTAAACAAAACAGAGGACAATAGGGCAAGGAGAGAGAGTCTGTTGCTTGAAACAGTTCAATGCCACCATCTGTGATAAAGTTTTTTAAAAATTCCCTATCCCTGCCACAACATCACACTTCCATCACATTTCTGTGTGATGCTGAGTCATTTAGAATAAGATTTTAGCAGCTGCCCGGACTTTGAAGCCTTGGAGTGTGATTTGCAAAAGTGCTGAATGTAATGAAAATCAGTGGAAAACACATACTTGACCAGATTTTAAAAGAAAGGGAAAAAAAATAAAATCTAGGTAGTCTAAAAGATCAGGTACTAAGTGTCCCTATCGGACATCTAAATTAGTCTGTACTTACTGTCTTGCTCTCTCATGTCACAGTTCACCTTCTATTTAGAAGAATTGACTAAATCTCCCTCATCTTGCAGGGATGTTGTGAAGGTAAATTAATTTTTAAGAAATTATTCATATTCTCTGGCGATGCAAATAAGAAAAATGCATCAGTAGTGTTGGAAGATTTGGGATTTTTAAAAAATTTTTAATACTGAAGCTGGCATTTTGGGGGAACTAACAATATATCTAGAAATATGTGAAGGACTGATGAGCACCATTAGGTGATATTTGCTTTGGAGGTATAGAAGTAAATATTTTTTTTACTTTTCTAGCCAAAATATTTTCTGAAATACTCTGAGTGATTTTATTTCAAGATTCTTCTAAAGGAAATTTCTGTCTTTTGTACTTGAGAGGAATTTGTGTTTAAAAACTGGTCTGGGTTATAAGGAAAAAAGACTAATAGAAATGTAAACCTAAATCTAAAACAAAACGTTTTGATTTGAACAGCATTTTAAGTGGACTTCACATAAAAATTTATGACTTTTTGGTATCCTGCAAAATTTGAGAACCAGGAGGGTGACTTGTTTTTCAGGCTTAGGTACAACTGAGAAATGCATTTTGTTACATGTGGGCCTAGCCGTTGGAACAGTGACCATTCTGTTTTCACAGTGGGATTTGAGTAGTGCATCCTGAAAAGGGGCAGTGATATATTCAAGAAGTTGTAACTCAGTATCTAATCAACGGCTTGATTTTGCTGTTCTTTTATGAATTCTTTTCCTGGGAGAAGGGTCTGTAATTCTTAGGTGTCTGCACCAGCAAATGTTAGAAGCAGAGGTATCATCCAGATAAACAACAGCGACACTTCTGGAGGTGACTGCTGGAATTAAGGAGCCTTTTGAGCTGCCACAGAGATCACCTGTTTGATCTCCCCACTCAGACCCTGATTCCAGAACTTCTCCTTACTGGGGACCAGGCGTGGCCTCACAGCTGACCCTGTTTTGAGCAGGGCAGAGATTTTTGAGTATCAACTATGGGTGGATTTTCAGACAACTGCCTAACAAAGATACTGTACGCTCTCACAAATTTCAAGGTGGAGTTTGTAAGGGCTTTTCAGAAGCTCATCAGAGAATCTTTTTCTGCAGCCATTATAGTAGAACTTGCAAAATTATAGTAGAAATTACAAAAAAAAAAAGAAGAGAGCCAAAGGTAAGTAGCAGGCAAAGAGAATTTCAAACTATGCAGGTATTTTTCCAAGTTTCAAATTACTGCATACAAAAACTTACCCTAGGAAGTAACAGGCAATTTTAGCCATAAGCAGAGATATCAGCTGAAGTTTTAGTTAATGTTTGGGATGTGCTAGCTGTGTGAAAGGATTTACTGAAAGCTGTTACCAGTGGGATTAAGAAGTGAGAGATAATTGAAGCAATCTATATTCTTCAATGGTGGCCAATTTAGTAGGATTTTCTCACATTAAATCTGGATGGGTTGGCTGGTTTGTTTACTAATTTTTATTCAATTTCCTTATCTAGATGGTTTGCTAAATTTCTCATTTAAGGCTGCTCACAACAAGACCTTGTTGACTGGGGAAGATTACCAGTGACTGATTCAGAGAGAAAATGAACTTGGTCTTTAGGAAAGAAGTGTCAGAAATGAAAGCCTGGGTAAAAAAAATGAAGTTAAGTAAAGCTTGGTTCCTTATCCTACTACTGATGCACATGTGATCTGGTGAAACTGTTAGGAGATGCAGACAGGAAGCCCTTTGAGGTGCGTAATCACAAGAAATTTGCTGTGATTACAGCTCGATAAATTTAGCAGATGTTGTTATACTTTTGTATTCCGCTCATTAGCTATGTTCATACATACTGGCTACTGTGTATCTATACACATACCAGAATACGTGAAATCCCCAGGCACACATACCTAGGGAAACATACTGAATAGGGAAGACTGTTTTAGAAACCCTTATCGAAATGACCATCAAAGATAAAAAAAGAACATCAAATGACCTGAAGCATGAAAGATGTGACTTTTTCTTTTTTTTTTTTTTCTCTGTAAATCGAAAATACACTGGTACAGGACAAGGTTGTTTTTCTTTGGATTTTTCTTTCCCTCAGTACTTAATGCAATGGAAAACTACTTGTTTTCCACTGCTTCTGGGTGGCAGTTTTTTCGTATGTATGGCTGTAGACCATTATTTTTATAATGCAGTGTTATTATGGTTTATTTGTGTCCTTTGTGTTTCATGGGCTTGAAATATGTTGGATGCATCTCAAGTTCTGAGATCTCTGCTTTACTTTGCAGCTTGCCAAGGAGGCTGTATTTTGATATGTCCTTCTCCTTTGCTTCTGTATAATGCTATCAGATTCAGCTATGCAGCCTTAGAAATTGCTTTAATGTCACGATTTCTCTAGCTCTGTCACATCAAGGTTTTATGATGGATTTGGATGGCAAGCTTTCATTGTGTTAAGCTATGGGTGTCCCATAGCTCTATAATGTTAAAACAGAATAACATTAGGAGAAAAAGAAATAAATAATGTTGCTCATCTCTAAATATATATGAGACTTTTCCTATAACATTTCCCTCTATGCATAATCTCCTTTTCACGTTACTAGTCTAAGCATATTTTGCTACCCTTGGATCTACAAGTTCTGGTTTACTATTCGCTGCGATAGGAAGATTTGCAAAGCAAGATCCCTGGTGCTTAAAAATGACACTGAGTCAGTTTCACAGTTCTGGTTTTTTAAAGGTCAGATCCAGACAATTTTGTCTTTACAGGATCTTTGAGATCATGCTGTTTACAAAACCCTTTCTATACACAGTGACAGTATCTGAAAATCTTAGTGATGTTGGACTGTCAACACATTAGCACTGTTTAAAAATCCTTACTTTGACTAAAAACTTTAAAAACTGTAAAAGCTTACTAATACTAGAAACAGGCCCTTAGTAATTGTACTCCAAATAACTGATGGGATTTCATCACCTCAGACCTCTGGATGTTTGCTCTATGTTGTTTTTTGCAGAAATAACTGTTTCTCAGCTGTGCTGTGTTAGCATCTTAGATCTGCAGAGTTGTTTTTTTTCTAAAAAAGCAATTTAGAAGATATATTTGCTATTGATTTTTGAGTAGGGGTTTGTAAAATTGTTCAGCTTAAATATCTGTTACACGTTTTTGTCCTCAAGTTGGAAATAGTAAGCTTAACTGATGCATTGTTTGTGTGTCTTTGCAATTCTGCTCATAAGCTGAACAAGTCAGAAAAGAATTCTCATTTTGCTATACTTGCACCAAATTTACAGGAATAGGCTCTGTAAAGTTTGATTCTCTCTGATAAGATTTTGAGATCCTGATTACAAGGTTTGCATTATTTCAGTAGACTTTAATCCGAGGAAATACTTGTCTAACTGAACCTTCAAACTCTGCTGTTACTATTTTTCCCAGTGTTGGTTTTTTTTACCGTACAGCTGCCGGAGATTTTAGTGAACTCCTGTGTATATCAGCTATCTTCTGCCTGGTCCTTGGGGCTATCAGACAGGGCTTTATCCTTGTTTATCAGTTAGTGCAGTTTTGAAAATCATAGTGATTCCCTTCATGACTCAGCAAAGTGGTTACTACAGCTTTTCAGAAAAGGGTCTGATGTGAGAGTGTATCCTGGAATAACTGAAGTGGGGGGGCAGTAAAAAGAACACTAAAGCTATCTGTAAAGATCTCACACATTTGCTTTCTGGGAATTTAGTTCCATTTAAAGATGAATAAATGAATAATCATACAGTGCCCCAGCATGTTGGAAAAAAATTGTGTGGGTGCTCTATGTGTTTTAATTCATTTAGCTAAACATATATAACTGGTAACATGCACACATTCAGTACTTACTCCAGACTGTTTGAACGTTTCAATCAGGAAGCTCTTCTCAAGCACGCTTTCTATTCAATGTCACATTTCGGTGGGTAGATTAAGTACATATGCTGTACTTCACAACCTAATATAATGCTTCTTAGGACTGGGTAGGGCACAGTAGATCATTGCATGCAGCAATTTTCTTTCCTGTCAGAGGATGTGTTCTATCTTCCTTCCTCTAGAATTCCTGCTGAGAAGATATAATGTAACTGTGGTTTAAATTCCTTAATTCCAGATTTAGTCATCAGTTGGTTATAATCTGTGATCTTCTTCAGGTTGAAAGTGCGAGGCTCTGCTTCCTTAACACAATAATTAGGAATTTGGTGAGTCTATTCAAACTCCTGCCAGCCTCCGGGAAACAATTTTGATTTTCTATAGGAACACAGACACTCATGAGACAGTGAAGTCAGCACTATGCCTTGAAAAAGCAGCACAAGTACATTAGGTAAGCTCTTTCAGGTTCAAACTCCACAGGCTGTGGAAGATCCTAATGAAGGAGGGAAAGGGGCTGGATATTAGTTGACTCTAGAGGAAAATAAAAAGCTATGAGTAGAAGAAATATGTACATCTATGAAAGGTCTGGAATTACTGCTATGGAGTGACTCTTACTATGAATTCATGAAATGAAATTCATTTGATTTTAATATACTACCAGGCCTGCTTTTTCCTTTGTGCTCTCTTTTATATGCTGCTACGGCCTTCACTAGTTCTTTTTTCAGTGGGCCAAACTATCTTTGAATTCTATTTTATAAGCAAACAAAAATGCTGGAAGAGAGTTACTTTCTCTTAATTTGCTTTGTGTCATCTATCTTTAAATATAGCATCACATTATAGATATTCTACCTGTTGCTGCTGTTCTTTCACATCTAAAACTTCTTAAATGAATTATTACTTATTCTGTGACTTTTCCCAGTTACATATTTTAATATCCTTAGTCCAGTAGATACTCATTTATAGCTACAAGCTATCTTTCTAATCTTCAGCTTCCTATGCTAGGATTTTTGTAATTCATCCTACAGGTCACATTCAGAAAAGTGGGGCACGTATTCCTGTAAGGTTATTCTGCTATTTTCATCCTTCATAACATGGTATTTTTATCACTGATCCTTTATGAAGACTGGGTGGGGTTTTGACATTTAACCATCCTGACACTACTCAATAAAGCTTTTTCTTCCTCTCCCCCTTCTTGTATGCCTGGTTGCTATTTTTCACAATGCCACAAGTAACACTGGCCTGGATATTTCTCTTGGCTTTTTAAGATTAGATAGACTTCCATATTCTGAGGTCTTGTTTTTATAATATCTTTTTTTTTTTTCCTTTATTCTATATCAGGAACTGATGTAGTTCTTCAGGATGGGAATAGACATTTTCTCAAGATAGTATGATTGTATCTCTGCTCTTCTACACATATTTGTATGAACACATTGCCCCCTATCCTAAGCATAACCTTACACAAAGGAAATGTCATGCTTATGGGAAAGAAGGGAGTTTTAAATGCCTCATCAGGCTAGAAAAGCACACTAGCAGTAGCCATCATAATCCAGCCCTCTGTCTCTGTAGTGTCTTTGAATACCAGCTTACTGCATTGTGCTACCCCTTGGCTCTGGGCTTTCCCAAGAAGAGACAGACTAGACAGCAGGTTAAAGTTGAGTGCAGCTGAATGCTGGGGACTAATACCATACTGGTATATTGTTCCACCTTCATGTCAAGAAGCTTTTGAAAGTCTA
Source organism: Baryphthengus martii (assembly GCA_013396935.1). NCBI lineage: Eukaryota > Metazoa > Chordata > Aves > Coraciiformes > Momotidae > Baryphthengus > Baryphthengus martii. The sequence goes on along the minus strand of VWZK01008782.1, from coordinate 192,036 downwards.
AAGTAAGAACAAACCCAATTTTGTAGGTACATGAAAGTCCTGATACAATTTCTTTTACTACACTCTTCTGTAACTGCATTAGTTTCAGCTGCTCCTCAGTGACTCTAGTCGCTCAGCAAGGTGAGAATTCAGCTTACATGTTGGATATGGAGTTAAATGCTTGCACAGATCATGGGAATCTTTTGTCTCCTAGCATTTTAGAATGAGAACCGACTGTATAATTATTGCACAATTGTTTGAATCTGACCAGTTTCACATTTCCACAGCTGCCTGATCCCTGCCAATAATGTCACATCAATGTAGCCGGGTTGAAGTACTCAGTGAAGCTTTGCTCTACACTGTTACTGGGGAAATTACCAATGGGGCTGTGACTGTTCTAGCTGTTGGGGAGCGAGGCATCTACTTGCAACCAAAATTGTATGCATATTTCATATATTTGGCCCATGCTGGCAAGCATTTTCACTGTTGGTGTTTGGATGTGCTATATTAATAATAGAGAAACCAAGAACACAACTTAGCAGGCAATGAATGACTAATCACTGGGAAGTGGCAAGAAACGGGTTCTTAAATAATCTCTCATTTTCAATGTTATGTGAATACAGCTTATCTGCTTCATATCAAAGAAAAGTCATATGGGACTGTTTAAACTTTCTCTTTGTGCTGGATCAGAGAAAAAAGGAAGTACTTGCAGGGTCAAATCAGGCTCAGCTGGCAGTTGACAACTAAAAGCTAGCTGATAAGTGATGAAATTTGTTTGTCATCTCTCCATTATCAGAGTTCATCTTTCCTATGAAATTTCACTGTCCATTGTATTAAAAAAGAGGGATCCAGATTTGCTGTTCTCTGACTCTAACATACTTTCTACTCAGAGCTCACTGTTTCAATGGTCTCAGGCCATGCATTTTGTTCTTTGTTATTTTACTCTCAAAGGACCAGTACGTAAATTCCACGTTTCCTTTTTTTTTTTTTTAAAAAGCAGAAACTGATCTCACCCTAAATTTTCTTGTACATGGGTCATAAGAAAAACACTGAACTGTTTTAACAGTGCTCTACATATTCTTGTTGGTCTTTTAAGAGCACTTCAGACTTTGACCCATTTTCCACCACTCTGCAATCTTCTAGCAGCTCTGTGTATAATCCTGCTTCCAGTTTGCTTTCAGGGTAAAGCAGTTTCTATCTCTGCTCCGCCTTTGCCTTTTTTTTCGGTTTCTTTTCAGAAAAACCACTGTAATGGCTTCAAGCTTCCCATAAAAGTATGTTTCCAAGTTACTATAAGATGAGCAAAGCAGTTTCCTGGGTCACTGGCTGTTTGCATCCAACAAATGCCATTATGCCTTCAGTCTGTACTACAAGGCTTCCAATAGTGCTAGACTGTTCCAGAGACAGTACTCATTTCACCAGAAGTAAGCATACATCTCTTCTAGAGTTGCTTGTGAATAACCTTTTATCAGTCTTAATGTCATTTTCCAACAGACTGTTCAGTTTAGGATGTTTGGAACTTGCTATGTTACATGTTGAAATCCATAATCCTCTGCAATAGTTCTGCCTATCGGGTGGTAGACCATGATCAGCCACAACAATTTCTAGGACTTGTCTAGAAAATACAGATTTCATTCTTCCCATGAAAAGATTTTGATACAAATTGCTCCATGTAGCCTTAAGGTAACACAAATAATAATCTGACAGTATACTTTCTGAGACAGGCTTTTTGTTATTATTCCCATACTCTATTATTTTTGACAATTCATCTTGAGAGTGTCTCAGTACATTTCCTGATTTATGCTGTGTTTTCAAATACCGTACATACAACTGAATAAAACCCCGCCTTATTTTGCAGTTCTATTTAATCAGTGTCACCTTTGCTGTGGGGACAAATTTTATGTGACTAGTTCCTCTGTTGCCAATTTTCCTTAAATATGTAAAATTTCTTTCATGCACCCTCTTCCTCTCCGCCAAAGCACAGGGACATTCTGATTTGGTAAGTGTGCAGTAGTCAGTCTGTTCTGTAAGCATCCCATCCTTCCCCTATTTTCCAAAGCATCTGAAAATACTTTGATTTGTGTACTGATATCAAAATACTTCAATATAGGAGCTTTATTAATCATATACGTTTTGAAAATGTCTGTCCAAGTTTGAGTACAATTGTGTGCTCTTATTCTTAAGTGCTTTACATCTACCAGTAAAGACTGTCAAGTTGGGCACAAATTTTCCCACAGGTTTTACCATCCCTCCCTCTTTGCAAATGCTTTTGTCTTTTGATCTTTGAAGTCTGTAATAGTTTGCAGTTGGCCGCCTTCTTTGTACCATCTTCTTTAGCCCTTCTTTCAAACATTTTCTGGAGCCTGAAGCATCACATTTGTCATGTAATTTGAGTCCTATTTCATAGTCCTTTCAAATGTACTTTTTAGTCTTTTGTGACGTTCTGTTGCTGTTTTTTCACAAGTCAGAACATCATCAATAATCAATTTCAATAGATTCAGTTCTTAAGTAACATGTAGCACTTAGTCAAAATTCTCAATTTATTTTAAGGCAAAGGAAGTTTGTGAAAATGCTACATCCTGAATATTGCCTTGAAAAGTGGCTTGTCTTGAACTCCTCTTATCTGGAGAGATTTGTAAGAGCAAGGCAGGTACATTCAAATTAGCTAAAATATTACCATGTGTCACTTCATGGAAAAAAAAAAATTACCAATCTATTTAGTTCTTTTAGACCTAAGTACAAACAGTAATGCAGATTTTCTTTCAGTGTTAGTAGCACATATTCAGTGGCCTTTTCTAATCTTTCTCATCACTTGTTAACTAAATGGTTGACTTTCTCTTGGAGTTTCCGTCTCTGTTTTGGCTTAGATTTCCAAACGAACAGAATCTACGGCCAGTGTATACATACTGTTAAGGACATCTGGTCCTCTACATTACTTTTTCTGGGCTCTTTCATGACACACAGCCTCTGCATCTCATGCTGGCTACATCATGTTTTCAATTACAAATGGAGTTTGGGCCAAAATATTTGTTCCCACTGATTTGAATAATTGAACAATTTTCTTTTTTACTTTTAATTCAAGACCACACAGTCCCTAACTTTAGCTTCTTGATATAGGCTCTTAATTGTACTGGAATTTCCACTATGTATTTTGGTTTCTGATTCCGTTGTTTGGAGTCCCCTTATATTCTGCTCTTACAAACTGACCTAGAGATGCTGTCCCTACAAGTACCTTCAAGGTTACCTACCCAAACCTTGGGAGCAAGTACAAATTTGAGAAGGAACAGGACTGGGAATGTCACAGAGAAACCTTGGAATCACATGCTTCAGAATAACCCAGACAAAACCACACCAGATAACCTGCACATGTACCAAAACACACACTGATAAGACACTGTAGACCAAGCCTATAATATATTGGAATTCCACTGTTTTAGCCTCCTGCTACACACACATCTGCCTAGCAGCCAACTTCATCAGAGCTGGAGTTGACACTGGTCAGTCTTAGGATGCTGATAACATTTCAATAGCTACCACAGGTAGCTGTTGCATACTTGCATCTAACATGCCTTGACAGCCTCACAACAGAGGCTGGAACAGTCCAGATGTGCTCTGGTTTTGTTGCCATTTATAAAGGAACTGTTCTGTTTGCAACCAAGCATGCAAAAATGCACAAACTTAGCTAGATATAAGGTAAACAGAAATGGACTTTGAGTAATCCCTTTGCCCAAGACTGCCACGACCCACTGACCACCTCCCCTTCTCTCTTAATCTGAGTTTCACTGCCTAAAGGAGTAGAGAGGCCAGGTAATTTACAACCCCACAAAATCCCACAGCTTGTTTTTTATCTCTCTCAGGAAAGACAAATGTGAGAGAGAGGGTTTGGGCTCCTTCCTGAGCACTGCACTGTCCTAATTGATTTTTTTCAGCTCTGTGACCAAAGTTCTGAAGAGGAAATAGTCAGTCAGTCACTTCATTTTTTTGAGGCCATTTAGCATTAACAAAGTGCTGGATTTCAAAAGCAAACCCAAGCACTGAAAACAGGGATCTCACAGTTCACATGTGCAGTGCCTCTTCAAGCAGGAATGCCAAAGTGCCCAGGTAGGAAAGTTCAATCCGGATCTTCTTTATCTTCCCCCATGCCTTTCCCTGTGAACCCAGACCTCTTTACATACCTAGTAAGAGTTTAATATACATTTAGAGTTGATGTGGATGAGTTAAAGTCTGCAGCTTCAACTGGGGCATGTTTTGCACTGGAAATGTGCTGCCAGAAGTCATCTCCTGTAGCTCTTCTTTCCACCTCCCATGCAAGAGCAAATCCATGTGAAGATAGAGGAGGTGCAGCAGCAGATATGCTGGCACTTGTTGAGGTTTGGTGACTTTTCTTGCCAAGTCCGAGGCAGGTACTGAGTGGTGAGATCTCTGTAGCTGGGGAATGTAGGAGCTGTTCTGAAAGAAATGACTGCAGCAAGTAAGTAACCAATTTTCGAAATTTTCTATTAAGTACAAGTACACAGAAATATATATTCAAACATATACAAAAACAGGAATACAAAACCAGTTAGGTCCTCAAGGCTAAGGAAGTAGTTAGAAAATTATGTACTTAAATCACGCGATGCTCCTACAACTATTGTATGCTCAGGATTCCCATCCCCTCAACTACTAAGCAATATACATATGCCTGAAAATTCAACCAAATAAGTATTAGAAGCACTGCTTCTAATTTGCATTATTTCAGATTAAATAGTAAAATTCCAAAGAGAGGTTTTTTTCCTCCTAGGAACTTGCAGTATAAATTACAAGACCAATTATTCAAAATGTACATAAGAAATGCATATCAGTAAGGTGCTGTGCATAATGAAGACTATGATTTGTTCAGCCTGGCTATTTGAGCATTCTTGTTTTCTGCCAAGAGGAAAGGTATGCGAGTAAGCCAAACAAGAACAGAGCGTGGAGAAAGGAAATTACAACACATATAGAAGGAGGTAGATGGTGTGTTAAGAGAAATTGGAGAGGCTTACACTATTACAATGAGAAAAAAATAAATAGCAGGAAGTAAAGACAGAAAATAATGAGTTTAAAATTACTAAACTAGCTGCTGTTTAAATTTGTCTCAAGAGAAATGAAGATGAGACACATGGGCATCTAAACAGTATTGAAGGACATTGCAAATATAGCTGCTGATGTAAGAGAGAAATCAAATGTAGAAATGAACAAACGGATAATGTCAAGAATGAAAACTGTTAGGTAGCAAAATGAAAGTGTTTTGTGTTTACATGTAAATAAATTGCAATGGAAATGTATACTGAGGAAGATCGTTAAGGGAAGTATAAAATTCTGACAAGTCCATGTAAAGAGCAGGTATAAGAAGAATTCTGGCTGTATTTCTACGTAGATATGAGGTTTGAAATTAACAACAATATTTAAGCATAAACTTTCCATCATGCAGCAGTTAGTGAGTTCCAGTTTTGAAGAGTAAGAATAATCACTGATAGTATTTCCATCTCCTTTCATTTTTCTCCATAAATTTTAGATGTTGAATCTCAGGTGCACTCTTGGTTCTAAAAACTCTTTTTTTGAACTAAGAAAAATAATTTTATTTTTTGTTTCAACCTGGGAAAATAAATGAAGCTACTCTTTATCCCTGACATTCTCGTGATGTTGGAAGCTGTTGTGTTTCTGCAGTGCCAGGACAGCAATGGGTGTTTCAGATGCATATCTCAAAGGAGTTGCCATTAAAAATTTGAATAATTATGGCTTTAGTAATACACTAAGAAGAAGTTGGTGTCCTGTCTTTCGGGGCTGCAAAACTGTGATGAGTCTGCAGGACCAGTTTAAGAACTCAAAGCACTTTGTACTATGAAGATGCAAAGCTAAGATGAATTTTAAATGATTTTATATTGTTAATGCAGCACAGATCAGCCGGTATATCTTGCGTGAATATTCTCTACTGGTAGTGAATAAATTTTCCATGAAATTAGCTTGGGCAAACTGTAGAATGAAGCACTGTGGTTTCTCCTAGCCCTAGTCTTGTATCTGCACTTACTAAGCTAAGTATGCCACTCTGTCCTTGGTTGGAGTAGAGCAGCTTTTTGCTTTTGGTGATTTATGGATTATTTTGTATTTCTATTCAGTTCCAGTTCCTGAAGGCATGCATCAGGATAATAATCTTCATTTCCATTTATATAAAATAATTGTTTAAGTTCTACAATTTTGAAAAAAATTTCAAGGAATAAAATATGTCATGAAGACACTAAAAAATCTCTGAAAAGTTTATTTATTGTAATATCTTGCAGTTTTATGATCTGTGCTCATCAAATATTCGAGGGACAATAAACACTTCAACACTGCAGCACTTCTAAGGATGAAGCATTGTGTCTTTCTGTACTATGCATTAGCATAGACACAGAAATTATTCCTGAAACTATTGATAGGTAGCTTTCCTCACCTCAGTTTCTGAGACACTGAAACTGAGTTGTTTTTCCTGATTTTGTTTTTACTTTTAATAAATAAGAAATTAAAAACTTCTTTGTAAAAGAGCTAAGGACCTCTGTGGGCTAATACTGATTGGTTTATGTTGATGAGATGGTTGCTAATAAAGGTGGTGTCAGAGAGGAGAAAAGAGCAGCAGTATTTCTTTCCACTATTATTGAATGGGCTCATTGGCTTTAAATGAGCTTAAGTTTCAGTAAAACAATAATAAAAAACCAAGCCTGGTTAATTATACTCTGGGATTTCATTTAAAAAAAAAAAAAGAGAAAACTCAATCTGTCCCAATTGAGCTTCATTACTCTCCTTTCTCTCAAAAGCAAATAAAAATAAGATTTCTTCAGAGAAGACTGTCAAATTAACACTGGTATGTACTTCCCTAAGGATTTCCTGAATATACCATTTTAAAAGGTTCTTATTAAACCAATTCCCATCAGACACTTCTCTATCAAACCTTCCCTAAAAAATAATCCTTGTTTTTTTTTCTGGCCACTGATTTGACAGGCCCAATAACAAAAGCATGCCTCTCCTCTCTTTGCATATGTGAAAACATAGTTCTAAGCTGGAATTCATTGATGTCTGTGAATTTTGAGTTCTGAGGTAGAGACTTTCCCATCAAGGTAATAAAAACTGAGCTAGCAAATATTGCTTTCATTGTCTGCTAATTTCATTACTTTTTTCCCCCAGAATCCATTCTTACCTTCCTGTTTTCTTGGCTGGCAGAATTATGCGGCACACATATATATATACATGACTACAATATGACAGAGGGCTATCTTTTTTGGGGGTGATATTTTAATTCCATTATCAGACATATTTCCAGTTTCCTGTCTATTCTCTGTGCAAAAATACAGTTTCCAAGTTGTAATTGAATTCTCAGTTAAAGTGACAATTCTGTGACTCTGTGATTCTGTGAAAGTGTTATCATGTTCTAGCACTTACATTGTAAACAGTTTAAGCCTCTCCTTGAAAAAAACTGGATCAATTTCTAATTTTATTAAAGAGATGTATTTACTTTAAAAAAAATTAAAATATTCAGAATACAAACATACATTTATGTTATCTTGGAATTCACATGTCTTATAGCACAGTTAAACTTGATTAATGCAGCAAAGGAAATAAATAATGTTGCAGGGATCTCATTCTTAGTACTAGGTCAGTCTTCCACGGACTGTTCTGTTTTTCTTCTGACAAAACTATGTAGTTCTCATTAATACAATGCCAGTCTTCCACAGCTGATTTTTTCTAACTGATGCGGCATCCTTCTATTTTTTCCAGTAGAGATTTTAAAATGTATTTTCCAGTGTGTGATCACTGGCTGTGCATATGGAGATGCTGTCTCATACAAAAAATAGTAGCTGATAAACAATGTCCTGTTCTTCACGTAACTGGCATATTTCATTTTTTCTCTATCATTTAAATCATGGCACTATCTAGAGGCTTTCATCAAATGAAGTCCTACTAGCTAGACAATGTGGAAACGTGGGGGTCATGCGGTGCAGAAAGAACAAATAACTGGAGGGATAACAGACAAGCAGACTGGAAAGAGAGAAAGATGGGATGACAAAGGGTTGCTTGGCCATAGCGAAGCAGTAATACTTGAACAATCTGAATGATAAATTTAAAATCTAGTCTTTAATAAGTAACATGTAAACCAGATGGTACGTTTCAGTGTTTCTTCTGAGCAAGATACCTTATGATTTCCAGTTGTATTCTTGAATATGTTTTGATTTAAAATGGATTGGATACCAGACCCCTAAATGCCTAAAAGGCTGCTATTGTCCTACTGTAGCTCTGCTTGATAAGACAGATGCTCTCAAGGTGTAGAGGTTAGTTGGGTAATGTTGAGCTCAGTTTAGTTTAGATGGGCAGATAATTGTACTTAGATTTCTTATTTCATATCTGTGTAGCTACATGAGCAATCATTTATGACTTTAGGACAGCAATAACTGCAGAAGTACAAATCAGTAACACTTTCATATATATTTTTAAATGATCCATAACAGTTGTTTTCAGTTAAGTTTAATAGCGTTGCCTGACCAAAGCGGATTACTAAAAAATATTCAAGGCATTACACTTCTTTTACTTTTCAGTAACAGTTTGTGAAAATGCTTAATTTTCAGGTGAATTAATTATTCAAATTATTCATTGATTTCTTGGTTTGCAAGTGGTTCATGACCTGTTCATTGAAGACACAATACAATGCTCTCTTACTAAATCAGTGACGTCTAATAACTTGTCTTGATTTATTCTGTGAAAGCCTTAAAACGTAACTTGATATTCTCACTGGAAAAGTTTTTAGGTACTTAGATGATTCACTAGCATAGTATGAACTGCATATTTTCCATATCAATATATAATTTCTAATTAACAGTTTATGAATGTTTGAGTGGAAATTATCTTATAAACATTCATGGTAATCTGAATGTTCAAGTATCCACAGAAAGTGGAAAAAAAAATTTAAAAAAAAGAATGTTAGATATGGCTAAATTAAAAATAGCTTTGATAGAAACAGAACCAGCTGTTTATGGAAATATTCTACTAATAAATGTTAACTTTGATTAATAACATCACAGGTTTTGTGATTTTTATGAGTTCAATCTTGTTTCACCTTTTATTTTCCATTTTATTTGATCTGATATTTTAAAGCCCACGTTAGCATGCTTTGGTGTGGAATGGGTAGTGGGCTTTTGTCTACTTGTTCCTCTGCAGACCTTCCTTGAAGGGGTATCAAAGCAATAAGCAGCTCCTGCATAACTACGTGCGTAAAGGTTCAGTTTTCAAGCATGAGTGTGGAAATGGCATTCCAGAAACCTTGTGCAATTATGGAAATAGGATAGTAGCAGCAGTAGTAGCAACGTGGTGCAGGATGTGGGATGTTCTCTTTAGATCTGCATATTTGAAATATGATTTCCATTGAAAAAAAGACCTATAAACTCTGTATATTTCTCTTAAGCATTATCCTTTGAAATTGTTACAGTAAGAGGTTACTTGAGGGAATCACATAAGAATATAAACCACTGAAGGAAAATTCTGGACTATCCTATGGAGGTCAACTTCTTGGAGACATCTAAAGGCTGGAATTCAAGGTATTTTTGAAAGTGCAGTTTGTGTGAAAATGCACATGGAAATGTGATTCTAAGATGTGTTTCTATTTTCCTATTCCTTACCGTCTCAGTATACAAAGCAAGGAGAGAAGAAAGGAAATGTGCTTCTCCTTTTTCTGCTTGTGGTTAAGGAAGACATCTATGAATTAATCTTTTAGGAAACACATTGAAACATCCAGTTCTGCTGGCGTGGCGCGGAACAGAGAGGACCGTGCGTTTACCTGTTCTCTTTCCTATGTGCATATTTGTACCAGCCTATTTCCCCTCCATATGGTATCTTTCTTTCCAGTCCTTCAGATCCAGCCCTGAGACTTCAGTAGTTTGTAGTTGGCTGGAGCAGAGGTAGGAAGCACTCTATTCCCATTTATGCCTTTTCATGGTTGCACAAAGATCTCAGTCTATTAAGACTTTCAGGCAGGATGGAAGTCTGAACAAGAATATTTCATTGTAACTATCCCTGAAAAGGGACAACAGTTGAGCTCTGCATGTCTGGAACTACCTCTTACTATCCATATTCCTTCTTCAAGCGGAGCCTTCTTGCACAGAGTTTGTAGTGCAGCAACAGCAAGGGGATAAACACTTTCCCAGGACCTGGTACAGAGAAGAAAACATAAACCTTTCTATTTACAGATTTCAGTGTATCGACAAGATGTTAAAAATCTTTGATTTGACCACACATATTGGATCCCAGGAGTGCTCTTACATAAGGCACAATGCTAAGATTAAGGCTTCCAATTTGAGTGCATTTGTTTAAAAAAAGTTACCCTCCTTCCCCCTACACACGTCCTTCCATTTGGAAAAGACTGCACTTTCATGATGCCTCATGTTGTAAATTGCAAATATGCAGAGTGAGTCACGTGTCAGTGACAATATGCACTTGTCAGTCTGGGGTGAAAGCATGTGTACACCTTTTGAAAAGTCAGCTATTGCCCTAGAGAATAGGTGTATGGTTGTTGATTTTCCGAGATAGGCACCACTGCGCACCCTTGAGAGTGGTAAAACCTTTCCTGTGTAAAAGCTGCAACAACATTTACAAAAAGCTGCATATGCCAAATGTGTCAAGAATCTTCACAGTAAAGACTCCCCAAGATAACGTCTGCATGATAGGCAGTTAAATTACATTATGTAAATTGTATGCAAATATATGCACTGCATACAATAATTAAAACCTTCCTAAATACATATTTGCAAAATACAATCCATCATGGTCCACAAGGTTATAATCTACATTTTTTAAATGAACAGTGTAAAAACTCTGAAAATTCACACAAAAGCAAAAGATAATAATCTGAAACATAATGACCTATAATTCATCAATTTATCTTCACGGTGCCACTCTTTCAAAAAAGTCCACTGATTCATTACATAAAAATTGGAAGCCCCTACCAACAATTTGTGCTTGTGTGAAATATAAGAACCAATGTCCTACTGTAACTGTGTGCCTTCAGTAATCATGGATGGGAAGTGAAAAATTGCATATGCAAAGTTATTAATCAGGAACTGACAAGAACAGAAAATTTGCTAAGAGATCTGACAAAGCACTGGCAGAAAGTGGCCTTAGGATTTATTATTAAACTTCATCCTTCAATTTCTCTCAGAAAATAGCATCTCCTGTACAATATTAGAGTTCAAACTATGATGGGTTCATGTAGCTGTCTCAAAGGGAGTAGGGTTAACTGATTATATCATATTGATCTCTTACTGAGTCACGCTGGTGCTCTCTAGGGATGTCCAGCCCAATTCCTGACCAGCTTTGACATGCCTTTCAATCAATAATCCATGGCAGGACTACAACCCACAGTGCCATAGTAGCAATGAATGAGTTATGAGTCAAAAATCAGTAACTGCGCAATTTGGCATCAAATGTTTCTCTTGTACACTCTCTTCTGTGGAGCGGAGATGGTCAAGGCAGCAATCTCTCTCACTTTTACTTTCTGTTGCCATCACAGAAGGAGCTTCAGTGGTTTTCTCCTCCTGCTCCCAGTGTGTGCAACTGGTATTTCCAGGATCCTCTCAGCTGATTTGAGTCAGGACTGACCTATGAAGGTCAATGATTAAAAGAAATTTAAAGGCTGGAATTCAAGTTGCATTTGAGCCCAGCACAGAGTGTGGGGAAAGGGAACAGGTACAAAACTCACAGTACCTTGTGACTCCTGCTGCAAAAGACAGGGAGCTTGGGAAGGTGATTACTGCTCCATCTATGCCTGCAGGAACAAAGATACTGGCCTAGAACTCCCTCCCTCCCTGCTTTTTTTTTTTTTTTTTTTTTCAGCTAACAAGATTTAGTGAATTTGATTTTTCTGGTTTTGAGGAGGTCAGTCAGAGCTCAGCAATCCTCAGGTCATGGCATGAAAGTATAATGCCTTTCAGCTTGGTCTTGCCAGAAGTGAGATACAGGCTAATCTGTAGCTGTGGAACTGATCTCCTAAGATTGCCAGGACTTGTCACGCATGTAAAAGTAAAACTGCTTTTTGAGAGCTCGTGGTTTAGCAACTGAGAAAAGCTCTCCCACCTTTTCAAAGCAAGTATGTAGTACCAATGAACTAGCAGAATGAATGAATGCAAGAATGGATTTTTTTCTCACATTTGAAATAATGCTTATTAACAGTAACAAGTAGCACCTTTCAGCTGACATTGGTGACCACTGGTATTGACTGATGATGCATAAGCCTAAGGAGGAAAGTCACTTTGCCAGTTGCTGACTTGTGAATATTGACCAGTTTCAATTTTCTTTATGTAGCATCTTCTTTTTGAGCAGTGTGTTACACAGACACAGAATGTTTTTTGTAGAGTTCCTTATTGCGAGTAAGTCCGTTCTCCTTCACAATAACCTAATTGTGTTATTTTCCTTCCAGCACACCAGGCTGGTGAAATAAAGATTTTTTTTTAAAAAGTCTACTCTTGAAAGAGAGCAATTAGGCAGCCAGCTACTGTATTGTTTGCAAATAACTCTGGGCCTGATTCTGCCACCTGTGTTCATATCAAGTAGCAACACTGATTTATTTGGTGGAGCTGCCTATGAAATTATTCCACCTGCCACATTGATACTTTCTGGGTTGACCTTATGCTGAGCTCTGAGTTTCCGTCTGTTCTGCCAGAAGAACAGGCAGGAGGCCATCACAGTTGTACAACTCTTGCATGCAGGCAGGAGAATATATGCCGGATTTTCCAATGGGGTGCCCTCAGAAAGGACTTTTATGAATAGAGAAAATTGAATTTCCAGGTTTCTGGGTCTGACAGGCTCTGAAAATCCAGAGCACTGACATTTATTAAAACCAAATAAAAAATTATTTAAACTCCATTTATCACTATTTAGGGATTTGTAGCATTTTGAAATGCCTCTAAATAAGCAGTGTCTGAGCTTCTAAATAAGCAGTGTCTGCCCACCACCCAGAAAGACGGTTTTGCAAAAAACATATTCCAAGTAAAATGTCCAGCATTTTATTTATATAATCCAACATATAATAATTGTCCTTAAAAATAAAGATGTATAACAAAATGTCATGGCACTTTGTTGAATGCTGAATTCTTTGAGTGGTGCTGTCCTCAATTTTAAATCAAGCTGGCAGCCTTGAGAGTAATGGTAATAAGGCATTCAGAAACCTGCTCTGCGGGGATGTATATCAACATGACAAGGAAGGTATATTGACATGGGCTTTAGATTTATGGAAAGGAGAGAAAGGCAAGAATATAAACTCTGATATGTCTCTGTGACAGTTATGGTCACCTGGGACCCTGCCACCCTACCTTAGTGTGTTATCTGCAGGGAACCTCTGAGAAGGTTGAGAGTTTGAAACTAATGTTTGCAATTTAATTAGCTATAGCTATGCGTAACATTGTTTTCAAAGTGGATAAAAATATCCACTAGCACAGGAACAGAACCTGTCCTAAAGAAAAGAGATGGAAATTATTTTAATATGATTGATTTATTTGGTTTTATAATGACAAGAGCATCTGCCATCAGCAGAAGGATTATTGCAAAAAATAATTAGTCATTTATAAAAGGCTTTTTGCTGTTAATTTTTTTTATGTTTTATAACTTGGCCATTACAGCATTTTAAAAAAACCCACCTTATAATGAATGCAGTCTTCTTAAGAAAACATCACCTTAGCTAATGCAAAGGCAGTGGACAAAGCTGCCAGTGATGCAGCTCTTCAAACAGAGGAGTATAAATCAGTTGCCCTCTACAGCTCTGGACCATCAGATCAAGCTGGTCTTGGGGAAGAGTGGCTGGAGAGCTGCCAGGCAGAGAGGGACCTGGGAGTGTTAATAGATGGCTGGTTGAACATGAGCCAGCAGTGTGCCCAGGTGGCCAAGAAGGCCAATGGCATGCTGGCTTGTATCAGAAATAGCGTTGCCAGCAGGAGTAAGGAGGTGATCATTCCCCTGTACTCAGCTTTAGTGAGGCGCACCTTGAGTACTGTGTCCACTTTTGGGCCCCTCACTATAAGAGGCACATTGAGGTGCTAGAGAGGGTACAGAGGCAACTACCAAGCTAGTAAAGGATTTGGAGCATATGTCATAGGAGGAAAGGCTGAGGGATCTGGGGCTGTTTAGCCTGGAGAAGAGGAGATTGAGGGGAGACCTTATCACTCTTTACAACTACCTGAAAGGAAGTTGTAGTGATGCGGGGGTTTGTCTGTTCTACCTAGTGGTGTGTGATAGGACAAGGGGAAATGACCTTAAATTGCACCAAGGGAGGTTCAGATTGGATATTATGAAAAATTTCTTTACTGAAAGGATTGTCAGGCATTGGAACAGCCTGCCCAGGGAGGTGGTTCAGTCGCCATCCCTGGAGGTGTTTAAAAGATGGGTAGGTGTTGCATTGAGGGACATGGTTTAGCAGTGTCGATAGGGCTAGGAAAAGGTTGGACTCAATCTTGAAGGTCTCTTCAAGCCAAAAATGTTCTATGATTCTACTTCCTATAATAATCGCCAAGCAAGTAGTCTTCATAAACAACTGCATGCTTTCTTTTTGTATGTTTACTTATTTAGAAAAAAGCATCTGGAATAGTAATGCTCTGAGTGCCGTGCAGGAAAGCAGAGCAGAGCTGCTGCTGCATAGTTTAAGAGTTAAGTCCTGAGGAGATGAAAATAGAAAGCCTGACTGCTGGTTGTCTCATCAGCCCTTGTGAAAAGCAGCTGACAATGTTCACGTTTGGAAGAGGAGAGGAAATTGTAAATCCATTACATTACTCCTGGTATTTCAGTCAGAAATATATAGGTGCCTGCAGTTCAGTAAGTACAGAGAGGCTAAGATGCTGAAGCCAGAGTTTAGAAATGTCTATTGTCACACATCAGCAGAATAGTAAACCGGTTAAGAAAAAAAATAGCTTTGTTTCTAATAGGAAATAGGATTTTTGAAGCTAAATGGCGTAGCTCTGGACTTTTGCCCTTCCTGCTTGATTTTTGCGTGTGACTGAATTGTGGAATTTGGATATGGCATCATGAATGTCAGCCACCAGACTGGGACTTGGACTCCTAAGAGCGTACAGAATGGTTGTTTGTTTGGCGCCGGAAAAGGTTGGACTCAATCTTGAAGGTCTTCTTCACACTTTATAACCACTCACAGAGCTTCATATCAATTCCTGCACAAGATACTCAGTATGTTTCAAGGCCAGACTGTCACACAAAACCTACAATGGGCACTCAACAGGGAAGGCAGTTTGGGTGATGGATATTGGACCACCTCCTGAAATCTGCAGTAAAGGCACACAGAAGGATGATTTTGCAAAAAGTGCTAAGCGTGGTGCTACTCGCTATTTAGCAGGATAAAAGAAGGAAAGTAGGTGGCAAGTACTCAATTCTGACAACAAAAGAATAGCATGCACCACCTTTTTTAAATGAGATTTCATTTTTCCCTTGAATCGGCTATTGGTCTTGTGATTCTGTCACTGACATGCATGCTGTCATCTGGACTTCAGTGTCTTGCTGTTGCCCAGTATTAGAAAGGTCAATTTTTTTTGATATTGTCTTCTGAAACACTATTCATTTATTCATGTGGCACTAAGGATGCACAGTTCCTAGACAATCCTTTTTCTTCTTATTATTTTCTTTCTTTTTTTTTTTTTTTTCCAATATAGACCATAAAAAGGAATATAGGCAGAGGTTATAGCAGCATTTTAGGACTCTGCTAATTTCCCCACAGCTACTGGTAGGGCTGTGTGGCTCTCTTAGGGCACCTTTCAGTGCAACCAGTCTGCAGCCACCAGGGGTGGCAGGGGTCCCCTAAGAGACCAGCGGACTCATTTTTGCCTCCTTGACTTTATTGAATGTAGAGCAAAGCACTCATATGAACTTCAACATACATGAACTTTTTTTCTCTGATTCCAGTACCTTTTCTTCACATTTTGCTGCACACAAAACTTACCAGAGACATTTAGTAATTTGAGGAAGTTAAAAAGAGAACAAAAAACATTCGGGGCCAAAAAGAGACAAACATTAGGTGACAATCTGTGTTCCAGTTTAGGTGAACTTTTCCATCAGCTGCTCTCAGAGAACCTGAAATACATTTTCTCTTGCCTTTGCAGAATTGCTCTGCTTTGCCCTCAGAGTGAATGTGGCAGATTTCCAAGCCAAATTTACAGGGGAGAACTAAATCACTCTAATATTTGGCTGGTAGGAATCCAAGCAGCAGAGAAACTACTTGTTTCTATAAAGTCTTGTAAAAAATGGTCCAATGTACTTAATCTTTTTGACTCACCAATATTTCTGCTTGAATCTACAGTTTGCAAGCCATAAACATTGTGACAAATAATGAAACAATCATGCAATTAGAACCCAGTTGCTTATGCTGTTAAGAGTGACCTTTTTCTTGTTTTTCCCCCACATAAGAATAAATAAATATTGAGTCTTTTTCTCCTCTCTGGTGCTAGTTTACAGCTTGAATTATGTGAAATCCAGAAAGTTCATTCTTGTGGTTTTACCTTTGCTGGGTTATCTAGATCTTTTATTTGTCTTGAGGTAGTCAGGGTGCAAGGTACATTTCACTGGTTACCCTCAGCATATGGTCCAGTAAGGAGTGGGGAGATACAGAGAGGATGAGCTTTGGCTTCTTTCCCTCTCCAAAACTGAAGGCAATCTAATGAGACAGGGGCAAGGATGCAAAAATTGTGACTTTTGAGTTCTGTGCACTCCTGTGGTAATTCAAATGCAGCTGTTGGGCTAAGGCAGTGCCCCATGGTTATCATTCGGGCTATATTGGTACAAGTGCAGGAGCTAGGTAACCTGCATCGCTGACTGCGGGAAAGAGTGACCCAATGGATGCTGCCAGGTTCAGCCCGGCAGAAAGAGTTGCTTTGGGATGCTGGATCATTTCTACCCCCATTCCACAGTGGGATTCTTCAGCCGTTGCTGTCTCCCTCCTGTGCCTACACCTCCCCCTGCTCCCCACTGTCATACCGCCTGTGAGATGCAACATGTGTACACATGTATTTCATGCTACTTGGCTATATGAATATTGGTCAGTGGTTTGTAAACTCAGAATTTGGATGGTTGCACTGCAAGGCTTTGACAAGGGGGAGGATAAAGAAGAAATCCTTTAGGTGCCATCTTAAAGTATAGCTTTGTGAGTCCCTGGGCTCAGATTGAAAGGAACCTGTTGATCACGCCATCAGTGGGATGCCAGATATCTCATGTCTTAAATAACTTCCTGTAGTAGAGGCTTGGGTCATGTGTCCTGTATGGAAAGCTTTGAGTACACAGGCTTTCCTGTATTTCCATGGAGACCTGACGCTTTATTCCAGGTGCATACAGCACAGAAGCAGCAGTTAGCATGAATGTCAGCTAAACCATGCAGCTGTTCAGTTTGGTGGCTGGGGACCAAAGACTCACATGTGTCCATTGCATAGCCATTGTACACCTATTTGACGAGGACTGTGACAAAGCATGCTGCTTCAAATCCTGTCTATTTTTCATGGTGAAGTCCCAGGCACATCTATGCTGAGTGTCTCCTAAATGCCCTCAGCTGGTATGGTCTGCACTCTAATACTTTTCTCAAGTCTGTAATATGCTTCTAACAGGGACCTTCTTTCAGTCTGTCTGGAGTTCAGGATGCAAGCTTCTTTTGAGTGACACAGAGATTTCTCTCTTAGTGGTAATTTTCAGTTTTCCTCTGGAACTCTTTGCCACTGAAAGTGCTTCATCTGTCTGGCTGCTTTTCACTGTAGCAGTGCCGCTGATTTGATTCTGAGTGGACAGGGCAAGATCTGAGATGCCAGAATAACCTTTATCTCTCATGACATGCCCAGCATATTAAAATTAAGCAATGGCCAACTTATATTTGCACTTAAATTAGACTGTAATAGCATTGTTCTTAGGGGACCCTAATAAGAACTGTAGGATGACACTAAATCAATAGACTTCTTGTTAAAATAACTAAACTAAAACTCAGATGCTAAGCCCAATGGACTTTGTTCAAACCTGTTAAAATAGACTTTCCTTGAAACAAGATTGTCAAGAAAAAGTTTTATCTTCAGGTTTTTAAAAGTATCTCTTACATGAATAAACAGAGAAGTAAAATAGAAAGCCATCGATTGGTAAAAGAAAAAAAAAAGAGGGAGGAAAAAAAGCATATGTTATCACAAATCTCACAGAGTGTATGAATAGCATGTGGTTTTCTTTCAGTCAACTTTATTGAGCGTTCTTATTCCATTTTCTTTCAACACAATACATTTCTCACTTTATGTTTGATTTGAATTACTCTTCTAGCTGTAAGTTCCATGCATGCTGAGATCTGTTCTGCAAAACACTCAGGATCCTGGCTCGGTTTCCTTTCCATCGATATTAATTCTTTCAGGTTTTACCCCTTATAGGACATCCTAAACAAGACAGAATCTCTTCAGTCATATAAACATCACATCAAAAACCCTTTTCAGAGAGACAAGCATAAATCCTCATCATTCCAGAGGAGTTAATGAGAACTCTGCATGAAATCAGTTAGACTGCTCATTAAAAGTCTCTTTCACTGTGCTTTCTTCTCTCCCTCTCTGCCTGAATTTTAAATGTACCTTTAGATTCCCCTTTAATCACTTGCTTCCAAGGGTACTGGCTTTGGCTGGTTGCTTTTTTCAAAACAAGCTTCCTGTCTTTCTGTAAGAAGTGTCTTTTTGCCTCTTTTCAGTGATGGTTGGGCAGACAGAGATGAAGTCATTGAAGGTTACGAACCCGAAGCAAATGGAGGCATCACAATAAAACTGCAGTCTCCAGAGGTCTTGTCATTTGATGACTACTATCTGAAGCTGCGTTTGGACACCAACACCCGCAACCCCTGGTTTCCTGAGTTCTGGCAACACAGATTTCAGTGCCGCATCCCAGGACATCCACTAGAGAATCTCAACTTCCAGAAGAACTGCACTGGTAACCTATCAACTATTTTCTTATTTGAATTTTTACACTGGAAAAAAAAAAAGTCTTTAGATTTTTTGTGCTTTGTTTTGATTGAGTTTTTTTCTTGCTGGTTGTTTGGTTGGATTTGGGGTTTTTTCAATGTATGAATCAACAGTGAAAAGTACCAACTCCAAATTGTACAGGTATAAATCTCAACTCTGGTGGCAATATACCTGCCACTGGTTACGTAGCCTCCTCTCAATTTAGTTCTGCTCTTTTATAGAGTGACTCGTTCCCTTTTCATGTTTTAGAGCTATGCTGAGGCCGACAAGAGTGTCCAAGTTTGTAATATGGCTTGTAAAAAATAAGTAACCATTAGATTTTAACAAATAGGAAAAAAATACTGTTTTTTTCTCAAAGTCAGCTTTTCTGATCTGCTGAATAAACAGGAAATTCACAGAAAATATTATGGCAGAAAAGAAATTTTAAGGAAAATTGATGATTGTTGAAATTGACCAGTGATCTACTTCACCCTTTCTTTTCTATACCTGTTAAAATACTTATAGTTTATTTCCACTCACATAAAAAACACAGTCCTACAAATAGAAGTAACTCTCACCTCATAGCAAAAGAAGTGTATCTGTGCATGCACAAGTTTTCTCTTCTATGGCAGAATCTGAGAAAATAAGCTGAAATGTTTCAATAAGGTTAACTGTATTAGTAAATTGAGTGAGGTGATCACTTTTCTGTAAAATACTTGCTGACTAATTTCTTGCAAATATTTTTTGGTAGTTTGTAAATATTTCATTTCTAGTCAAAAAGATACACTCTCATAGTAAGGAAGTTACTCCGTTAGAAACAAAACTAATGAAACCTGGCTTCCCATAGATTTTTGTCCTATTTTTTTTGCATCTCCACCTTCTCTATCCCATAGCAGTAATCTCAGGTTGGTTTTCATGTGCTTCCTGAGCTGAATTCCTACAGTGTTTCTAGTTCTTCCCTTCTCCACCACTAACACTTCTTAATAGCTTCCACCTTACCTTTTGTTTCCCCCCACTTCTCTTATTAACAGCTTAGACACCTCACTAGATTCTGTTACTGACTCAAAAAGTGCTGACTGCAGACAGGCTGGCCCAGCTGGGTGCTGAAGGGCTAGTGGCAAGCCAGACAGGCTAAATTAATGTTGAGGATATACTGATATTTCTTCCTCTAAGGAGTTATTAACTTTGGACTCTACCAAAATGTTAGTTTATGGTATATATAATTGTCTTTGATACTGCTTCAGCTTAGACAAAGGAGTTAATATAGGCCATCAAGGGCAGAAATAGTTACTAACAAGAATTTGAATGATGGATGCACAGTGCAAAGACATAGCCTTCTTTCTTAAGAAAATTAGCTTCAAATTGCATTGTTATATTCATTCTGTTCACATAAATTTCATGCTGATACTCTGTAAAAAAAGGCTTATTTAGAGGAAGCTCAGCAGCTGTTGTAAACATGGGTAGTTTGCTATCCAGTCCCTGTTTGGTTATGAAACAAAAGACTCGTCTGAACCAGCATAATCATTCTTTATCTGCTGCATCAAAGGTAAATGCCAGGTGGCAAGTTCAAAACGTCAATACAGGGGAACTTCTGCACAGAGTGTGTAGATGAGTTTTCAGACAGTGGTTGCTGCAGGCTCTAAAAATGTATTTAACAAAAAAAAGCAGTGAAACAAATTCATGGAAGAAACCCAAAAAATGATGGTTTATGGAAAAAAACCAAACACCCAACAGGCTCAATATCCCAGGTCTGAAGTCACTTGACATTGGAGACGTTGCTGCAGAGGTGCTGTTACATGCTCACCCTGTGTTTCTCAAGGTGTCATGTATCAGAGACAGAATCCACCACATTCTGATAATACCAGTGAAACACAAATATATTTGTCTGCATTGGTAGACTCTGTCAGTAAATAGTCACAATTCAGGCACTCAAACGTCTTTTTTCACCTCTAAAAAGCTGTAAGTTTTTGCATGAATATAGAATGTGCAATACTTTTTAGGCTCTGCTGAAAAGCAGTCAGCTCTTGAATATGGTGGTGGACTACTGATAATCCTCAGATTTATCACACACAACTAAGAAGTTCAAATCACCAAGGGGAAGCACCACAAGGTATCTAGTCCTACTAATAGCATACCTAAAGAATCAAGAGACCTGTATGTCCCCAGTGAATCTAGGGGCAGTAAGATAGCATATTTATTTTTCTTTAGCTGCACAGAGCTGTCTGGTGACTGGCACCACCAGAGCTTTCTGCACACATATCTTTATATGACCTTTCTGCAGGGTTGAGAATATCACTTCAAAGCTTGCTGGTCGAGACTTTCTTTTCAAGGTCTAATATAACAGTGCCAAGAAACTTGCCTTTTTTACCTCTCACAGGTTTTGAGACAGGCTTTTTTTCAAACTCTATGTAAAAAAAGGGAGTCTGAATTTCCTCTTCCTTCCTTTACAGAGTATGTCCATGCACAAATTTGAAGGAAAGAATCCATGCTGCTTAATAAATAATAGGCACTGATATTTGAAATCCATTAAAAGTACCAATAGACAAAGTTCTAACTTCTTTGTGGTACTACATATTTAAGTACTGCTGCTACTACTGCATCACCCCACAAAAATTATCAGTATTCAATACTGATATCAAGCTCCTTAACTCCATTATATCTAAGAACTTTCACTTTTAGCTCACAATATTCCATTAACTGTAAGAAGGTACATAAGGTCCTGCACTATGGAAAAAGCTGAGTCCCCTGTGGTTCCAGGAGTCCATGCACAAGATGCATTGTGACTATCTCTGGGTCCTGATCTGTTCCGTATTCCAGAAATGCACTGGTAGTCCTTGGTGAGAACAAAACACATCCATTTGCATAGACAAAAATTCATTCAAAGACAGAAGACTGCTCAAGTTCATCTTCTATGTCTGGAGAGTTAACATCTCAGGAAACTATCTAATGAACAAGAAAACTAAGGACAAAAATGCTTGCGGTTTTCATGGGACCATAGAGTATTTGTATTTACCCAGCAGTGGGTTGCCTAGGATCAGCCAGAAACACAAAAAGAGAAGGCAGTGTTATTCTGTAACTACCTTATTAAAAAAAAAGATTCAGAACACTTGGACCTATCCATTTTGAAAAGGAAATTAATTATAAAGTATGTATTTGAGAATCTCCAATTACTGCCTGCCCAGTATAATTTACTCATATACAACCTAATCACTTTACTGAGTGATTTATTCAGAATTGCCACTGGAATGTAAAGTTCAATTTTTAGCATTCACGGATAGGCAAGGACTTCTCAAGCAATTACAGCTGCTACATTTGCAATTTCTCACACCCTGTTACTGTTGAGTCAGCACTAGTTTGGGATTACAGGCTCTCTACAAAGCAAGGGAAAGGCAGTTCCTAGAAATTCCCCTTCTCTGATGACAGGAATTACTGCTCGAATTCCCCTTGTTCAGTTCCTGAGAAGACTGATGCTGTCCTTCAGGAATTCGCATGTTACACTGAGCTCTGAACGTACATGCATATTTTTGGGGAGAAAAGTCTATCTGCTCTAAGCACTACTGGAAGGAAGCAAGACCAAATACATCCTACACTGTGAAGTCTGCGGGATGCCTAACAATTGGCTATATTTACAGAGTAGCTTATCTAGATGTACTGGGACTATATGGTAGTAGCACAAAGTCTTGGGAAGATAAGACAATCATTGAGAGTTTTGCAGTGATTGCTCTTTTGGATCATCCTTTCTTGCAAAACTTAAACAACTTACTTTTCCCACTTGGGTGGCAGCCAAATGAGTGGGAGCTATTTTTGACTCATTCTTTGTTAACGTAGCCAAATGCCTCTCTCCCTATCCCTCTTTTTCTCTTTCCATCTTTCTCTCTCTCTGTGCTATAGGAGATATTCTTCCTCAACACAATAGAATTCAAGTCTAGTTTTTTTGTTGTTGTGTATAGATGTATTGGATCTGGCTGTGATGGAGTTAACTTTCTCCATAGCAGTCCTCAGAGTGCTAAGTTGGGAAGGTGTTGATAAAACGTAAGTGTTTTGGCCACTGCTGAGCAGGGCTCGCACAGCACTGAGGCCCTTTTCACTCCCACTCCCGAAGGCCAGTAGGCTGGGAATAAGCAGGAGGTTGAGAGGGGACATAACCAGGATGGATGACCTAAACTGACCAAAGTTTCCATACCATATGATGTCATGCTCCAATAAAAGCTAAGAGAAAGGAAGGGTGCAGTATTCATTAGTAAGGCATTTGCTTTCTGAAGCAAATACTACATACTGAGGCCCTACTTTCCAGAAAGTGACTGGACATTACCTGTTGGTGGAGGTAGAAAACAAATCTTTTTGTTCTCCTTTGCTTCTGTGCATGGCCTTTGCTTTTCTTTATTAAACCACCTTTATCTTGGCCCAGGAGTTTCTAATTTTATTTTCTCTCTCTTGTCCTCCTGAGGAGGGGGAGTGAGAGAGTGGCTTGGTGGGCACCTGCCAGCCAACCAAGGTCAATCCACCATAGTAGAAAGAGGTATTTGTATATGACCATTCTCCTATATTTTCCTTGATCTCTAGCAGGCCCAAACCACTTCCAGTATAGAGTCCTTTTTCTTAAACTGTCCATGCCGTTAAGGTACTTTCAATGTTTTCCATGTAGTAGCTGCATTTCTTAGGAAAGAAAGCATGTCCTGCAGATCTTCATGGACCCCTGAATTCATCATGAGATTGAGAACTTCATACCATTCTTCATTCCCTTTGGATGAAAAGTTGGAACAGAGCAGACTGGTTTAGCACTAACAGAAAAAAAAACCCAATACTAACAAGCTACCTAACTCAGGATGGACCCGACACTAAGTACCCTTTGTACACAACCTCAGGCACTGCCCCAGGCAACAGTCACCCCTTGTATCAGTTCATCAGACAACTTCATGTTTTCCACATTTTGGAGATGGTACCAAGATTGTATACTGACAGCAAGATTAGGTGATAGCGTATATCAGGACACAGAGTTCAGAAACCCTTCCAACAGTTCTATAAGATGTTTGCTGCTCCCTGGTCTGATAGAAATACCCCTAATGGAAGTGGTTTTCTCTCCAGAAAACTACAGTGACAAATATTTCTCTGTTGATTTTAGTGAGCCCACATAGGCCAATATTAAATGCAAGTCCCACTCACACAGAGATGGTGTAGAACTCGGCGCGGTGCAAACACTTGTATGGAGGTCGAACTGCTCTTTTGCAGAACGCTTTATTCACCTCCTGGCAGATAATACGACAACTGTAGTTTATGTAAACCGTGTGGGACGAGTACTCCTCTGCACCATAGGAGGCAGTTATGAAATTCGTTATGGAACTGATGCAAACATCAGATTATGCTCACAGACGTTCATCTGCTGGGACAACAAAATAGACTGGCAGGCAATCAGCACAGATATTATTCAACAGAGAGAAGTGGAACAAAGTGGGTAATTCATGATTCATTCATCGATTCAATTGATCTTTGAGGAGAAGGATTATTTTCCAGTGAACATATCAGTGGCAGACAAGAACAAGAAATGTAATTTTTTTTTTTTGTTCCAAAGGAGGTCACAGTCCAAATTCCCTGTAGGATGCTAACTCATCCCTTAGTCATACCGTAAGAGTTGCTTTATCTTCTAATTCCTGTCTCAGTCCAAAAGAAATACAAACAATCAGTCTGAGTGCAGCCAGAATCACAGAATCAGTCTAGTAGGTAGCTTAGGAAGACTGCAGTCCAACACCCTGCTCAAAGCAGGGTAAACTATGAGTTTGGACCAGGTTACTCAGGGCTTTATGCATTGGGACCTTGAAAACCTACAAGTATGAAGGTGACACAGCATCTCTGGGCAACCTGTTCCACTACTCGAACATGAAAAGCTTTTGCCTTATATCCAGTCTGAAGTTCTCTTATTTAAAGTTATGCCCATTGCCTCTTATCCTCCCACCTTGCTTCACCATGAAGAATTTGTCTATCTCTTCTCAATATCAACCCCATAGGTATAAGGGGCTGTTGTAAGGTTCACCTGCAGCCATCTCTTTTCCATGCTCAACAAGCCCAAGTTCTGCAACCTGTCCTCAAAGGACAAGGACTGCAGCTCCAGATCATCTTGATGGCCCTCTGCCGAATGTATTCCAGGTTATCAGCGTCTTTCTGTATTGGTGGTTCACAAACTGTGCAGTATTTTAGATGCACCTTCCTGACTGCAAGGAGTGGTGTAGTGGGGAGGTAACCACATTCCACAGCCACTGGCTGTGCTATCAGTACAAACCAAGATGCCAAGAGTCTGTGTGGCCACTGTACTCTCGTGTCAGTTTTAGTCATAAGAATTGGTACCTTTTCCAAACTTCCTTCTGCATCCGTAGATTCACTTAGAACGGGGACATAAGCTTCAATCATACATAGGCAGTTTCGAATGTCCACGATAAATCTTCGTAGCATGTCAAATCACGGGCAGAACATTACAATGATAGCAGAAAAGAGACTGTGAGGAAGACTAAATAGTCCAGAAAAGGGGTTTGTGCTTTCATATGAATAATGCAGAGTCATATTTCTTGAGGCAAAAATTTCAGGGAATATAGATTATTTTATTACTGTAAAGACCACAAATCATCCATTTTACTTGGTATAGCCATAATCTGAAAGAGATGTGGAGCATAGTGGAGAGGCGGTTTAGATTCTATTGACCCACACATCAACACGCACAAAGAGTGGTACAGCGTTACATGAATGTACCAGTTCAAATGCAGGAGTAGTATAGTTATGTCTATGGGACATTATATGCAAACTACTAAATCCATTTGTTTCAACAAGTGTTTCTGGAGGCAGCTTGACTTGTTTGTCTCTAGTTAGGATTTTTCTGACAGGCATTGCTAAGTGTTTGCTACCATTAACATCCACTCATTAAAAAATAATTGGTTTTAGTTCATCCAGACATAGACAGAGTTCTTATCATTTTAGTGGGGTGGTTTTTTTCTGACATAGGATAATATGTCTTTTTAGAAGGTCTACAGATGTACTCATGCCTGTCGTGATGTTTGTTCTCCTGTATTTGTCTGTGAAGTTCTCCTTGGTAGCACTTATTGCACCAGATAGAAAGATGGAAGACTAATGGCTGATTTGCTAAGAAGACTTAGCAAATGCAGCTTCCAGACTACACTTAGTCCACCAGTAATGTAGCTCAGAGCTTCTCTTAATCAAGGATTTTATTCTTCAGATTCATTTTAGTTTTGATAAATTCATGAGATAACATGGGGCTCTCATTTTCTTGTATCAGTGGGCAAAGCACTCTAGGATGTGTACTTGTTTTTTTTCTATGCTTTGCTGACAGGATAAATATATTTTCAGTAAGAGTTGATCTGATTGGTTTTCACAGTGTTTCAGGTTATGTTATGAGTTGGACAAATTATATCCATCAGACATTATTAGAGCTTGTTCTGCTGTGTCAGAGGTGCTTGTAGGTGCTTCATTGAGAACATTTCTTTAATTTCAAGATTTGCAAGGGTCCCCATGGGGAACCTGTCCCAAGAGACTTTGCATCAGCAAAGGCAACTACAGTAGGAGCTACTTTCACTACAACTGGCCAGAAACATTAATTATAAGAGAATAGCCTGAGTGCACAATCTACCAGGTGAGTCACTGCTTGTAAATCACCTATGCATTATATAGGAGACCTGTCAATAAGCTTTTGAAGAAGGAATCAAGCTATTGATATGTCATGACTTCCTCAGGATGTATTGTACCTTATGTATCTTGCGACTCACCCTCCCTAACCCCTACTTTGTATTCCCATCATATACACAGGACTCTGTGGTGGAGAAGGAGCTATGTTCTATGTCACTCTCTTTGTCCTCAGTATGAAGCAGAAGATCCTAGGATTCATCCCACAGTAGTGGTCAAAAGGCACCTAGAATGAATCCTACTAGGGACAACTTGTCTGGAAGTGCTCTAGTTGTTACACTTTTTAGTCAAGGCTTTTTTACAGCAGATACAACAGGAGAGCTGTAGTCTCATTTTATTTCCCAGACAAGGTTATAGACAGCTTTTAAGGCTTAAAGAAGACGATTAATAATGTTCTTATCTGTGACAAATCATATGTATTATTTGGAGAAGACATTATCTATGGCCAGGCTTTTGTTCATTTCCTTCTAGATTCTTATTTCTGTGTTTGGAAGAAAACAGCTCCATTTATCTAAAAAAACACTTTTAAAGAAAGCTGTCAATCAAAATACAATAGCAATAAATATTTTTCTTCTCTTGGGATCTATGAAAAAATGAGATCATCATCTAATAGAGGAAAGAAGCAGTATATAGTATACATACACTTTTGTGAACAGTATAGAAAGTAGTTTGCAGAACATATACATATTACAGCAAGGTAGGACAGAATTTTTCTGAATCTTATATTTACATCTACCCATTGCGGGTTTTAACAGCCAAAGTTTCTACTTCTAGGATGAAAACAGTCCTTGGATAGGCTTGTGACAGTCAGCCTTCTCCGCTACATAAGCAAACCGATGGTGTTACAACAGAACAGGACATGTGAATCATGTTCCCTTGTGCCTCCTTGGGCCTCCTGTCTACCATGCCTGGAGATCACCAGAGACACTGACTGCTCAGAGTGTGATGGGTGCTTTGAATTCCTATCAGGAGTGTGGTGAGGACAAAAATACACAATTAAAATTAATTGACTTATTCCTAGAAATCAATTGTTTGTACAAGTTAGACATCAGAACATTTGGCTACCTAGATAAAAGCGTTTAACCAAATCAGTAAGCAAAAAGAGAAGAAATAACCCAGGTAACTGATCTGAAGACAAAGCCAACAGTTTTGTCAACCCTCTTCGTCTTTCATTACATCTTACCTTCACTTTCCTCATTTACCTGTAGGTGGAAAGTTTTTAAACGCAGCTTGCAATTTTATCAGTTGTTGTAACCGGCTGCAATACGCCATAGATACAGGTGCAAAAGAGAAGCTGAAGAGATCAATGTGTAGGTGTAAACCCACACACTCACATGTTCCTAGATGCAGCCTAGAAATACCCTTTGTGCACAAGGATATCTTCTGAAAAAGAGACAATAGAGTTCTTGAAATAGATAGATTCCTCTTAATAGATCCTGAGCAAGTGGTGGCGTAAAGAAAAAATAAATTATGAGCCTGAGTAGTAAAACTAGAACCATACAAACCACAAACTTTCCTACTTAGAATAAGTTGTGTTGGTATCCATAGGGAGAACAATTTGATGAAAGGTGTGTGCTCCAAAGAGAAGTGCTGCCAGAATAAAATTCTGTTTTCCCACTCATTCTGGGTGGTCCAGGGGAGCACAGAAGTCTGCTAGTGTGGAGTGAACTAGGGAAAAACAACGAAAGCAGCTACTGTAAGTAGGTTGGGCTATTGCCTGATCCAGAGAAGGCCACTGCAACACAGCAAGATGTGAGACAAGATGATTTCCAAAGGTTTCCTTCAGCTCAGATATTCGAGATTCGTAGAATAGAAAAGCAGCTTTGGAGGACCCTGCAAGTCTGAACCTTTAATTTAGCTCTGTATTAAGGCTCAGCTCTGTGGGGATGAAAAATAAGGACTGTTCTCTTCAAAGCAATAGCACTCTACACATCATGTTATGCAGTGTAGTGTCTATTTTCTGCAAAGGCTAGTTTGCCTAGTTTTCCAGGTTTATTTTGTCTAAAATTTCACATCACAAGGGCCTATTTTCTTGTGAGATCTCAAGTATTTCATTAATTTGGGTTTGGCTGGGCTGGATAGTAATTTTTTTCCTGCATTGTTACATTTGGCTACACTCAGGAAAAAAAGAAGTGTGCTAAAATTAATGCTTTTAAAATTCTTTCAGATCTGAAAGAATCCTGCTTCAGTGTTGTTTTTTTTTTCTGTTGAATTTAATGTGTGAATAAAGATTAGGACCACTCATTTTATCTTCTGATAGCTCTAGTTTGTTGCTAATCAGTGATGCATTGTCCTCATGCAGATGTCATTCAGAAGCTTCTAATCTTAGCTTAACTTTAAAATGAATCTTTCCTGTGATACTGTACTTGAACATAGCTCTGGGCATATATCCATTTAAGCAGAAAATAAAGTGGGTCTTTGTGATCTGTGTATTTGTGATCGCTGTATTGCCTACTGCAAGAGCTACAAGGCAATCATAGAATGGCTTGAGTTGGAAGGGACCTTAAAGATCATCTAGTTTCAAAGCCCCTGCCATGGGCAGGGACACCTCCCACTAGACCAAGTTTCTCAGAGCCTCATCCAGCTTGGTCTTAAATATTTCCAGGGATGAGGCATCCACAACCTCTCTGGGCAACCCATTCCGATGTTTCACCATCCTTGTAGTAAAGAACTTGTTTTTAATGTCTAATCTAAAGCTACCCTGCTCTAGTTTAAAACCATTGTCCCTTGTCCTTTCACCACACACCCTTTCCTCCTAACGAGCATTTGAAAACTACTTAGTTTAACCTAAAAACTGTGAGTCTGCTCTGTTAAATTATAACAAGGTCCAACTAGGCACCAGGTAGGGTGGCAGAGGCCAATTCACTCAGCAGTAGCTGCCTTTGATCCCTGGAGACAAGGGGAGTCTCTGAGAGCAACCATGTGGCTGCAGAGCTACCGCATAGTCTGGGTACAGAGCGAGTCCTCATGTTGCACATGTGAAATCCACCCCATCAGCATGCAACCATGTGGTTCCAGGAACCTAGCCCTTCAGACAGAATGTTTCTTGTATGAGGATATGGTCTGTTTAAAACAAAAAAAACCAAACAAACAACACAAAACCAGCAGTATATTTGGCAAAGGAGAAATCTGGAGGGACTTATATTTCTGCAGAGGTGAGACACATTGATGTCTGTATTGATTTATACTCAGGTACCTAATGTTGGTGTTCTTAATACCACTTTAACATTAAGAACAGAAGTAAGGAACAAGTTATTTGTTCTTTTAGAATAATAATAAAAGAAAAAAACCCACAATAGTACTGGCTGATGGGTAGTACACTGTCACACAAGAATTCTGAAAACCATCTTAAATCAACAGTGTTTTGAAGAATGATAAGTATACAGATATCTTTTCTGACTGTTCTTCAGACTCACACAGAACAACTGGATTTTATGATAGAAAAAGACCATTTAGGCCAGATAGTATGTGCCTGTCAGCCATGTGCTGGTATACTACCAGGTGGTAGAATAGCTGGTACTCCTATGAGGGAAGTACTTGGTCTGATGTTAGCACAAGACATTGACTCATACCTTTGAAGTCCTTAGGACTTCATGTCCATACACTGATAACCAGGAGCTGGTACTTAGATGTTTACAGAACAGAAAAGTGTTCACGTGATTTGTTCCATTTGCTGTCTCCATACCAGATAGGAACACAGATCTCCAGACAGGATAGGTTAATGAGTAAATGTATTTTGTTATATTCATCATATTTTTCCACTCTGATCTAAAGACCTTGACTATTAGTTTTGAGTGTTGTACTGGTGCCAAATATTTAACATATACTGAGATTAGATTTCTATTAACTTCTTTGCCTCATTCAGTAGTAATACATTCCATGGTTAATAAGGTTGCTCATTTTCAACTTTGAACCAGCATTTTCTGATGAAGATGCCCAAAATTAGTCTCCTGAAGTGCATACTCTGAGACCTAGATAAATTGGCCTGATTTTTAAGGGTACTGATCTCCCATAATTCCCATGGAAGTCAACAGCAGCTAGAGGAGTTCAGGTATTAATCAAGTCAATTAATTAGGTGCCTGAATATGTATTCAGGTTCCTAATTTAAGTATCTAAGGTGGTTAATGTTCTGAAAACTGCAGCATGATTACTGAGCTCTGTCTTTTTCTTTCAGATAAAGTCTCAGACTTCATATGAAAAGCATGACACTTGAGATTTAATCAGTACAACTTCCCTTGTTTTTCATGTTTCCATCGTTGTGTGCTATAATAGGGTACCTGTAAGGGTATCTGACAACTTTTTTTTTTAAATTTATTTTAATTGCATGAAAAACATGAATAGAGCTAGCCAAATAACATAAAAATCTGCAAATATTTTTTTTAAATTTATAAATTAATTTGATTTTAAATGTGTTCATTCCAGTCTCATGTAAGAGTAGCAGCAACTCATTATCTGCTAGACTTGTTCCAAATAACAGACCTGATAAGAATAGTAGTTCTAAATATGCCTTTAATGAAGTGTGCGAGTAAAGCAGCAAGGTTACATAGTTACCCGAGGGAAAGGGGAAGATTGAAGGTTGTGTTTTCTTCTTTTTTAATTGTTTCTCCACAGGAGATCAGGTCATGTAGAAAGTGATCTCTGTGGAATCTGGTCCTTAGAGAGACTGGGTCAGGATGGCACAAGAGGAAGGCTGTAAGGAAAGCAAGAGAAGTAGGCACATCCAAGATCTCTGTGGTAATAACCAAGCACATTAAAACCCTGCCTGGGGCTTCAGGATCATGGGCGCTTGTTGGACCATGCAGAGTCTGAAAGAGACACTCAGTGATAGTTCATTGTTGGACTGGGAGTGACAGGAGAATACCTATAGAACACACAGTAGGAGCAAAAAAATTAATTCCCCGTTGTCATACTCCTGATAAAGTGGACAGATGATGTGAAAATAATCCAAAAAAGGGAAAGCATCAAAGCCAAAGAATAAATTTGCACTGTTGGATCATGATGCAAGACCAGAGTATGGCCTCTGCCCAGAATTAGTGAGGGCAAAAGCCCTTCTTTTCNCCATTGGCCTTGCTGGCCGTGAGGGCGCATTGTTGGCTCATGGTCATCCTCTTGTTCATCAGGGCTCCCAGATTTTTTCCCCCAGAGCTGCTCTCCAACAGATCAGCCCCCAACCTGTACTGATCCATGGGGTTGTTCTTGCCCAGATGCAGAACTTTACACTTGCCCTTATTGAATTGCATTAAATTTCTCCCCGCCCAGCTCTCCAGCCTGTCGAGGTCTCTCTGGATGGCAGCACAGCCCTCCAGTGTGTCAGCCACTCCTACCAGTTTTGTATCATCAGCAAACTTGCTGAGGGTACACTCTATTCCCTCATCTAGGTCATTGATGAAAATATTAAACAGTATTGGACCCAGTACCAACCCCTGGGGGACTCCACTAGTCACAGGCCTCCAGGTAGAGTCTGTTTCACTGACCACAACTCTCTGGACTCTGTCTGTCAGCCAGTTCCAAATCTTACCATCTTACCACACAATCATCCAATCCACACTTCTCAAGTTTGTCTGCGAAGATGCCATGGGAGACAGTATCGAAAGCTTTGCTGAAGTTGAGATATACCATATCCACTGCCCTCCCCTCATCTATCCATCTGGTTGCATTGTCATAAAAGGCTATCAGATTAGTCAAGCATGACTTCCCCTTGTTGAACCCGTATTGACTACTCATGATAAGCCTCCTTTCTTCAACATGCTTTGAGATGGCGCCCTGTTTGTGGATCTTCCATTAAAACAATTATGCTATTTCTTATCTTCTTTAAATGCAAAGTCTGGGCTTGGCCATTTAGTTACCTTTGTCAGCATTAAATATTTGTCAGCTAATGAAATAATAAGATGGATTTCAAGTGCTATATTGGGATTTGAAATCAGTGTCTTTGTTGATTACATGTACAAACCATTCAATCAAGGAACAACAGAAAAAAAGTAAATCAGCTGGCATATTTTATTCCTGTTTATAAGATGAAATATTAATTTCTAATTAAAATATGAGCTGATAATATCTTGCTGTAGAAGTTAAATAGTCATTTCAAATAAATGATAGAATGTGCTGTGGTCATTTTGCAGGCAGTTTATACATAGTCCAGCTTTTAAGAAAAATAAATTAATCATCATAATTATTTGTCAAACTCTCTTAACAATTAACCTCTGTCTCTAAAAAGCACTGGAATCACTTCAAATTATCTTCTATGTTGCCTGTTTCCAGAATAGACAACATGTCATTTAATGTTATGTCCTAACTATCTGAATTAGAGTAGATTTTTTGTAAGCCTAATCTGTTTCCAACTTGATAGATTCCCGAAGTTCAGAATCATAAGCAGAGTTTTATTGATTTCTAGTCTTAAGTCTTGAATATTACATTTGGGTATTTGACTGTAGGTACTAATAAGTCGCTCTTGTGCCGTTCTGGATTCCTGCTTTTCTGACAGTATTTTGTTTGGGGATGATTTTCCATAACTTAGTGGGGCTAAATATTGAGGTTTTAATTATCATCGAGTAGGTTATATATCTTTACAGCTTGCTGGCTTCATGCAGGAGTTAATTCCAAACATCTTCATTAGAATGTGCATAAAAATGAACGTTCATAATATTATGTGCATTATGGCAGTTGTAAGTATAGTCCCAGTTCTGCGCATGAATGCAGCCATGAAAAGGATGGCACATAAATACAAAGTCATATTTCTTTTCAAATCTTTTGAACTGATGCTGAACTGAGTTTCCTGAGAGCCCAAGATACAGAAACTAGTTTATGTCAAATACAGACAGTTATTTTTCTCTGTTGTTTTCCAGCCTATTAATTCCAAAGGACAAGAATTAAGGTAATAGTAAAAATGAGATACTCAATAACCTTAAAACTTAACCTTCTTGACAATTTTTTATTGTGTTGCTCCACTGTTGGATATTCTGAGAATTGTATTTCTCAAGCTGATCCCCCAGCAAAAACAACAAATACAGTAATCGCAGGTGTGGATCTTCCTTTTTGTTTTGAAGGGGGCTGTTTTTTTTTTTTTATCTTCACTGAGCTATACTCCATATTTTTCAGTTTCTATTTCATTAAAAAGTTCTTCACCGCAGATCTATTTCATCATGATCATTGCACTAAAAGCTAGGAACAAAGAGAAGCAATGCTAAAATTTCCTGACAAGGCTTTAACAGCTTATAGCAGTGGATATGTACAGAAGAGGTTTCAAATACCTGCTTGCAGGCTTGTTCAGAGGCGCATGAATCTCAGCAAATCATCCTCACAGGGCCATAAACCCTAGTTTTTTTCTTAAGTAAAATTCCTCAGGAAAGATTTTAGCCCAGTGGGAAGAAACTAAGAGGCTTCAGGCCATGCTGTCTTTCCCTAGAGAAGCTTTATTAGGCTGGTGAGCTTCTGTCAAGCCATCTGCTAAAATGGATCTCTCCAGACCTGCAGTTAACAGCGTGTGCCATATACATGAACCTGTAGCAGAAGTTCTCTGCTTGTTATCTGGTTTTCTGCTCTTTTTCCTGTTGCTATAAATGATTTTTGTGGACACATATTCATGCAAATTTCCAACTCCGTCATCAATTTTTGAGCTTTCTGATAGGAATTATGGAGACAATCTGTGTAGATTGCAAACCTGTGGTGGCACAGAGCTACACCTTGCCAGGGACAGCCTAGTGAGGAAAGAGACAGCCCTCTCCTGGGGTGGCTGGCATGCAGACAGTTGTGCTGTTGGTATGACCTTTATGTGGTGTATTATACTTCCTTTGAGTCCTTTCTTTTACTGCTAGCCAACATAAGAGACAGAGCAGGCAATGTAGATTTATGGAGAAGGGGAAAAGGAACTTTTTCTCCACCAACAGACATGTTTTACACCCACCAGTCTCCCGCCCCAGAGATGCTGCAAAGGCCTTCAGCTTCCCTCTAGCCTCTTCCAAAGGCATAGAGGGGCTGTATCATATATCTATTCATGAAAATATAATATCTCACCCAGATGTGCTCTGCCTGCTTCCCCCAGTAGCATCACCTACACATATCGGGCATGTCCAGTCTTTGCATTCACTTGAAGCTTCAGACAGCCTTTGGGAAATGAGTCTTCTCATCCCCTGCTTAGCTCCTTTGGGTCACTCGAAAGAAGATGTAAGAGGAAAGCTCTCTCTGCTCTCTTGGACACAGGCATGTTGGAACACGGCTTTGTCATCTCCCACAGCTTTAGCATGGGTTATGTGCATTGTCACTCGGTGTTTACATCTTAAATCTGCTTTTCCTGGAGTCACATAGTTATGTGAGAGTCTGAATGTCCGTAGGGAGAGACAGAATGGGTAGGGAGGGGAAGTGAACTTCAGACTCATGTTTGCTAAGCAAAGTCTGCAGCCTGGGAAATACACGAGCAATTAGAGACCGGTTTCCTTTTGTTTTGCTCGCACATCGCGCAGTTGATGGGCTGGACGTGTGAGTTCAGACCTGATGTAGGGCTGGTAGCATCGCTCAGTCCCCTTTCTCCTGCCCAGTGACTCAGACTCCCCTTGACTCTGATTAATGAGTGAGTCAGCAGCTTGTGTAGTCATTTCTCCTCATAGTATTTCGGCTTTGCTGTGGCGCTGTTATAGTTGTGTATGCCGGCCTCGTTCTGGAGACTTTGACACTAAGCTCTTAAAGCCCTAATGTGCTTACATAACATGATATGGAGAACCGAGAAAGTAAATTTAATTAAAATCTTTCCCCACTGCTTCTGACATACAGGGAGAGAAAAAAGGAAGGTATTTCTTTCCAAACACTGAAGAGTGATGTGGCATCCTCACAGAAACAAAGGAAACTGAAGACGCTGGTGATGCATAGTATATCTAAAAAGGGGAGTAATCTAAAGTTTACGTGTTAGACATCCAAAATGAAGGAAAACCTGTGCCTTGATGGCTAATTCATATTTTGGTTTTCTGTAGCCATTGAGTTGACATCTGTGAAAGATATGATGGTAAAAGTAAGTACAAAACCCAAACAAACCCTTTTAAATTCAATAGACAATTCTATGATTCTATAATATCAACTTTATTCCAGGAGAAGGAGGTTCATTAGTTATTTGACTGACTTTGCTAGTGAAAATAAATAACCCATTGCACACAAATATTGCTGCAGTCAGCAACCCATTAATGACTTAGATAGAAAATCCTAGTGCAAATTTTTGAGGAGCTTCTGCTGAATGTCTGGCTTTTGAATGACTTTCACTGCTCTCTGTAGTTCAATACAAGAACAGAAGTACACTAATCCCAATTAAAAAGCAACATTTAGTAGATGTAACAAAGCAGAAGTATCTGGGAGACCCACAAATTTCCCCGTACTCAGAAGAAAATAGCAGGGTATTTCAATGAGTAACTGTAATTGTATCCTAGCTTCTCAGGGAAAAATACATCAAATATAATTGCAGGAATTGAATCCTCTTGCTTGGGGAAATAAAAAAAACATTTGAAGAATGGAAGTGAAACCTTTCTGATTTAATGACATCCTGAAAATAAACTCTACAACACCGTGCACTCCATTCATCACGAGTACTGTAAGATGTCAAATCTTTATCATCATGTTTGAAATCTATTATAGAACCCACATATTCTAAGGTATTCCTCCCTTTTGGCTGCCCCACTGAAAGCTCTGCCTCCTCTCTTCTTGCCGAAGGGCAGAGCAACTTGCAGTTCTGTAGAGAGTGCTGTATTATTTGCTCTAGGCTAGTAACATGTTGCTCAGGAGGTAGTCAAGGAAAGATCCCTATTCTTAGATAATAAATCTTTCTTCACCCTTACCCAACAAATAGTGGAGGTTTATCCAGTCAAACAAATAATTTGCATGCAATGAGAATTGAGTTGCCTATTTTAACTTGTGTCTTTTTGATAACTCTTCTGCTATCCTCCCTGTATGTCTTGTTTCTCCTCTCTTTCACTGTATTTAGCTGCCTCTTTAACGTGCCTCCCTGCTGCAAAGATGCACACATCAAAGTAGGAAGTGAAGGGGTAACCATTACACATATGGTCTGCTTTTGTTTGAAAACAATATAATTGTTTTCCTGGGAGCACAAGTCATACAAGACACAATAATTTACCATGATGGGATTTTTTGTGGTAGGTTGAATGAAGCATTTATTATAATTTGTGACAAATTTTTCAGACTATCATTCTATCTCATGAAAATTACGAATAGTATTCTAATTGAGATTGAAAAAAAACCTCTTTTTTTTCTGACCTTCTTTTGGCTTGGTAAAACAGGCAAAAAATAAATTATTTTTTTCACAGATTGTTTGCTCTCTCATTAACTTCCACAGAGAGACAACGAGGTCGTTGAGACAGCCCACGATAAGTGAATCTTGAAGCCCTGATCCACAATTGCTTGTTCTGGTCACCAGGTAGCATTTCCTGGCCTTCCCCTTATGGGAAGTCAGCCGTGGCTGGGATTGCCTAAAAAACAGGCAGTTACTTCTGAAAACACAGCTGTAGCTGTATATTTGATCACAGGCTGAAGAGGTGGGTATTTGAATGTTTTTGCCTGTGTCATACATTTGGGTGTAATTACCTCAGTAGTGTGAACAAAAGTCCTCTTTATACCAACAAGAGGTGAGGATTTCACTCAGCCATGCAATACTAATGAACAGAATGCACTTGTTATTAAGAAGGTGCTGTGAAGAGAAAACCCCGTTTTTGCACAGGTTTTCAACACACTATTATACTAATTACATTTAGTGACATTATAATCCATGTTATTCATTTTGCAGTGCTTTAAAGTGAATTTGTTAAATAATTTTATTGTTAGATAATGTAAGAGATGTTCTAAATAGAACGTAAGAGGGAGTGAACTTGCAATATTTGTAAAATATCTGAATCAATGACAAATGATTTTAAACAAACAGAACCCTTGGCAAAGATTATTTCATAGTATCTTAGTT
Source organism: Baryphthengus martii (assembly GCA_013396935.1). Classification (NCBI taxonomy): domain Eukaryota; kingdom Metazoa; phylum Chordata; class Aves; order Coraciiformes; family Momotidae; genus Baryphthengus; species Baryphthengus martii. Next base: position 154,464 of record VWZK01008782.1, on the reverse strand, counting down.
TGACATGGTTATTCAGAGGATTAGCAATTACTAAATAAAATGGAAAAAAATGCATTGGTGACAAAAAAAAAAAAAAAAAAAAAACGTAGAATTGATTGCATTTTCTCTCCTACGTGTCCAAAGATAAAACCATAGTTAGATAGTTAAACATCCAAATCTTTTCTAAGAAGCCAAATATACTAAAATTCTACTAAGATCATAGTAAGATAAGTCTGTTCATCGTCTTTCACATGTCATTTAGTTGCCAAAATAATCTTTAGGTCTTATCTCTAGGGACGTAGATTTGAAATGACTGATCAGTTCAGCTTGTTGCCCTTCTGCCCCGCTCCTTGCAAGATTCTATGACATAATATATGTGACTTTCATTGTTTTCCAGGGACATGCTATGCCACTAGCACACCTCTACACAAGCTCTACTGAGCCAGATGGACGTGTTTGCTCAGGGTCATTGCAAGTTCTTTTGTTTCAATATTTGTTTTTTGGTGATGTTTTTTTTTTTTAATTCAGTAGTTTGAAGAGACCAACAGTCACCACCTAGTCCAACAGCCTGACCACTTCAGGGCTGACCAAAAGTTAAAGCATGTTGTTAAGGGCATTGTCCAAATGCCTCTTAAACACCGACAGGCTTGGAACATCGACCATGTCTCTAGGAAGCTTGTTCCAGTGTTTGACCACGCTGTGGTTAAGGCAGTAAATGTTAGGACTGAAGGAGAGTAGAAGAAATCTGCCTCCACTATTTCTACAGTGCATATGGACATTTGTTGTGAGCCTGGGTACTGGTCTGCCAATTCATAGTGTAAACTCTGCTCTGCCACCTGGCATTTTGCAGGGGGTACCCTCTTTACTCTTTGGCACAGTTTTCTGCCGAGTAGTTGCACACGTGACCCAAGTATGGGGGATTTCTTTTATTTCATCGTCCCAGTGAAATTTAGCCCCAATTGTGATTCCAGAATAATCGGGTTTTTTTCCTTAAATGAACATTCATATTGAATATAACCATTTCCATGTTGTAACTTGCAACAAAGCTAAAATCTCATATGGCCTGCCCACGAAGCATATCAACCCTGTGAAGGATCGCAACAAATAAAGGCAGTACACACAATTTCTAAGACCTTCAGACCTCTGTGAGTACCACCAGAAAAGATGATAGCTCTCATAAAAGTTTCTAACTGGAGCAAAACAACAAAATCTCTTTTTATGTGACCTTGAATATTCAGCAGATAGCAGCAACAAACCATATAACTCTCTGCCTATTCCAGATCACAGAATCACAGATTTATTGAGGCTGGAAAAGACCTCTAGGATCATCAAGTCCAGCCTATGACCTAACACCCCAACATCAACTAGACCATGTCACTAAATGGNCTACACTTGGCCTTGTTGAACCTCATACCGTTGGCCTCAGCCCATCGACCCAGCCTGTCCAGATCTGTCTGCAGAGTCTTCCTACCCTCCAGCAGATCGACACTCCCCGCCAACTTGGTGTCATCCCCGAATTTACTAAGGGTAGACTCGATCCCCTCATCCAGGTCATCAACAGAGATCTTGAATAGAACTGGGCCCAGTACTGATCCCTGGGGGACACCACTGGTCACTGGACAACAACTGGGATGCGGCACCATTCACAACCACTCTCTGTGCCCAGTCATCCAGCCAGTTTTTAACCCAGCACAGGGTGCACCTCTCCAAGCCATGTGCTGCCAGCTTTTCCAGGAGGATGCTGTGGGAGACTGCGTCAAAGGCTTTGCTGAGATCTAGGTAGACCACACCCACAGCCTTCCCCTTGTCTACCAGGCAGGTCACCCAGTCACAGAAGGAGATCAGATGGCTTAGGTAGGACCTTCCTTTCCTAAACCCAAACATTATCATTTGTAACAATTTCATTCAACAGATTTAGGTTTTTCTGTTGTAATCAAGAATCATCTGTGAACAGACTGTGTTCTTTAACAAATGTGTGTGTTTGTTCAAAATTTACCAACTGGCTAGGTATTGATCACGTTCCCCAAACAAAATGTTTTTACATTTCTTTCCAGCCCAAATTTCCTCCCCAATGCCCTAGCCTTTCTGAGGGCTGCACATGAGTAATCATTTATGCTTAATTTCATGTCGAATATTAACATAGACTTTTCCTATACAGGAAAGTTAATCCATTTATAGCCAGTCATAATTCTGATAATATGGGTTTTATTAATTTCATTTTTTCTGCTGGGATTTGCACAAGTATGCACTCTGCTCTTGTATACACTGTTCTCACCCAACCTCACAGCCCCAAACCAACTTCACAACAATGGCTAGACTGAATTCATGGTTCCTTTGCATGGAAGTCCTTCTAAGTACCTAGTTGAAGCTAGTAATTAGATGGGAGGCACATTAAGGTAAAAGGAAAGACTCACAGTGAGTTTCATGAAATTTTGGTCTGTTGTCCTTCCTTCTCTACTTAGGTATTCCTTTTTGCAGTTTTGGGAACATTTTTCAGTTGTGTCCATCCAGGGTGTGGAGTTTGTGTGGTATTTGGGGGTTTCCTTTTTTTTTTTTTTTGATAATCTGTGTGTGTATATACCCTCCACCTTTTTCAGATTTAAGATTAACTGACAAAAACAAAGAATAAATCCAAAACTGTGACTAAAAAAATGACCCAGACTACCAAGAACAGTTAAAACAAAATTACTAAAGGAAGATTTACGTTCAATCCAATACAGAAATAAGTATGTACGAAATTTAGGACACCTGAATTCTTCAAGGTCATTCAAAAATGTAACGGCCTAGTTTGAGTGACTAAAATTAATCCAGTACTCACATGGTTTACAATTTTTCTTTGCTCAGTGAAAGCTAAGTTCCCTAAATTTTTATTTTTTTTTTAAAAGATAGCTAACAAAATACTTTTGTGTTTTTAATGTTAATAAACTCTAGTGTTCATCTTAGTCTTTGTAGATAGATGGTAGTTTTTCCAAAGGATGAGAAAAATAAAAGTTTCACAGTGCAGAGTTCTTCTTTGTTCTGTTACAATTCAGAGACCTAATGAGGAAAAATAAAACTTTACAGAGAGGTGCCATAACAAATATTGTGTAGTTCTTGAATTTATTGAAAAGCTGAGCTATAAAAACTTAGTTTAACATTGATTGCCTCTATGTTGTCTCTGGCTGAACATAATTACTTGATTTAATTTGTTTTTAAAAAAATCATCCAGCATCATAAGTGAATTTATACAAACTCAAATGTATATCTTATAATGACAACTTACAATGATGAAAATGAAATAGAACGGATTTTTGACTGCAGGAAATTAAGTTTAGGTAAAGCATGACTTCTCATGTTGTATTTATGAAAAATATCTCATTTATACATAAGGATGTTTACATTACTGTTCTTTAGATGATTCATTACCACATGATGCTTTTTTTTTTTACTTTCCCCTACAGTACAATGATTTCTATAGGTAATGTTAAGGCAGTCACCTCTGCAGTGTGGAATTATATTCATGGAGCCTTAATGTTAGCTAGATGTTCACTCCTAATTAGTCCAAATCAAATTCTCCAACCATCAAATATTTATTCTCTTGGAGATATGCATATTATGTTGAAATACGAGAAACCAAATGCATACTTTACTAGAGTTAACACATACTTGAGGGAAATGGCCTCTCTTTAAACATCGACTCTTACATTTAGTTTTCTATCTCCTGCACCACTGAAGTTTGTATTCCTTCTTTTTTTAAAAACTAATTCAGAAATTAAGGAGATGTCTGAGATAAACTCTCAGGTAGAAAACAATTGATAATGAGTGCTACTCACTCAGTCATTTTGTGATCTCTTACACCGCTTGCTGACCAGAAGCTTCACAAGAGCACTACTGTGCTGAGCTCAGGGACTTTTTGCCTCTCTTTCACAAAGGGATAGAGAACACATTCATTTTCTATTTACAAGAAAGTAGAATCAGTGATAAATTCTTAGTGTGTTAATCCTAAGGGACTAATCAGCAAATAAAACACACCTAGAGACAGGATATACAGACTGCACATTAACATATTCAGGCAACAGATGTCTAGACCATGCCCTATGTATTATGTATGCAGTACATAAGTGAGAATACCTGTAGTGTATTCTCTTGGCTTCCCTGGGTAAATATTCTGTCAGATTACACATAGGTTTTCTATTATTTCTATATTTCTGAACGTGGATCTGAATGGCATTGGTTTCACATGGTTTGAATTGGAGTAATGAAAATTCTCTTGCAAAAGAAGTGGCAGATATGTTACCTCTGGGAAATATTTCTCCACCTGCTCCTTGTTTGGTGGTGAACTAATTCAGTAAGATTATGCTGGTTTCATAAGGCTTTCTTTTTTTTTTTTTTTAACTCACCATTACAACTGTTTGTGATGTTCAGCTTGTCCGGAGAACAGTTACTGAAGCAAGACTTTCTTACCCAGTTGCAATGAACGTGCTGTGCAAGAAAGACCTGGGGAAACAAAACTTTGATGCATCTGCCTTTGGGCTCTCTACTATCCTAAAGAATCCCCAGTTGGCATTTCTGAGTTGTAGGGCAAACGAGTTGAGAAGATCTACCAAATCGGAGCGTTTTCCAAGAACAAATATAGGAATGGTCTTCACTATTTGATTTGAAAACTACCATATCTGTATTAGGGAGAGGAACTATGTTTTAACTTGGAAGTTTCAGGGAACTTGTACATTTTCCTCTTTTCTTCATATTAAAACAACAACTATCTTCTCCAACCTGGATTTAAGAAGTGTCAGTTAACACCTAGTCTCTCACACGTCCTACTTCCCTAATGTAGGCAAGGTGTTACTTAGACAAAGTAACAGAGACTGGATTGCAAACGCCTGTTAAACACCGAGTAATGTGGGAGGTCTACAGATAAAAGCATCTTGCAGTTTGGAGCATATTGTGATAAAATGACTCAGGGAGAATGAAACAAAACATGGAGTTGTTTTTTTACTTTCGGCTCCCTCTGGACCCCTGAAGCACCGATCCACAGTGACTTGAGGATGGTACTGACAGCATTCAGCAGCTTATGACACAAAGTGGCGGATTGGCCCAGGACCCAGTGGGGTTTGATGCAACGTGCAACCACAAATAGTACCCTCTGGCAATGCCTGCACATCAACGGATCAGAGCTAAAACCTCTATATGGGGAAAATCTTCTCTGCCACAATATTTCTGATGAACAGACAGAGACTTCAATGTCTGCTCATGCTGCAGTTAAACAAAAAAGTCTTTTACAGTTATGAACTTTGTTTGACTTTCTGTAGCAATCCTAAATTGTCCTATCTACTACTAGTTTTAGCTAAAATTATTTCTGATAACTTGGAAAGTGGTACAGATTTATGTTGTTTGCTTATTAACTCTGAAAGGGACATTGCTATCTTGGCCCTCAAAAAACAATGGGATTTCAAAAAAAAATCTTCAGATGTGACAGAAGGTCAAATTCACAAGTAAATTGCGTTTACAAATTGTTCTAACTAATGCTGGGCTGTTTAACCCTTCTTAGCATAAATAGCGTTTCGGGAAATTTGAAAAAATTCCAAAATGAACAAATAAAAGCTGACAATTTGACTAAACTGGTGCTTTCTCATGAGACATTTCGCTTTCAATGTTTAAATATTTCTGGGGAAAAAAAAGTGTGGAGGTTTTTATTTATATATTCAATTAAAATCCCTGGCTTGCACCTTATTTATCCTTTACAGCTTTATAAAAGAAATAAGAAAACCCTTTTTTTATATTTTACTGCATTTTCATATTTTCATGTGATTTCATCTTTGTTTATAACAACACCTTTTTTCTTTACTATTTTAGGCAACGAAAGCCTAGAAGAAAATTATGTTCAGGACAGTAAAATGGGATTTGTCATCAATGCTATATATGCTATGGCTCATGGGCTACAAAATATGCATCATTCCCTTTGCCCTGGACATGTTGGGCTGTGTGATGCTATGAAGCCAATTGATGGCAGCAAGCTCTTGGAGTTCCTCCTCAAATCCTCGTTCATCGGTGTTTCTGGAGAAGAAGTTTGGTTTGATGAAAAGGGAGATGCCCCAGGAAGGTGAAAAGATGTTTCATCTCAACTAATTAAACCAGATGTTGGGAAGGGGGAATGTTGCTGCGTTTGGTGATAGAGCTTGCTTCGACTTTTGATGTCTGAGGTACAACTAGGGCTCAGCGCCAGGGTTTAAATATGTATAAAGCCTAATATGAGTGGAATTTAATGAAGCATTTGCTTGCTAAGAATTTGAAGGTAGAGTTGTACAGCACATCTTTTTCAAACAGGAGCTCTGCTCATCCTTGCCAGACAATACCGAGTTCTGCTTGGTGAACTTCTGTGTACTCTCCTTAACTTGTTTCACTCCAAGTAAGATTGTCTGCCCCAGACTTTAAAGATAGGTCCAAGTAGAGCAGGACAAATAAATTAGGTGATTTTCTGCCAGAAGGTATGGTGTTTCACTCATTTGGGGTCTGCTAAATTCCAGCTGTGGTAGCTGCTACTGTCTGCCCCTCCCTAGTGCACATAGTATGTACTCAAACAATGGGTGAGACAGGAACTTTGTAGACTGGGAAATCACCTTTGTTTCCTTAATGGGAGACAGCTAACAGAAATATTTTCCTGTTCATTTAGTTCTATGGGCTCTATTCAACTATTTTAAGTGTGACACCTCTCAGATGGATTTTTTTTTTATTTTTTTTTTTGTATAAATAAGCTTAATTCAGTTGCTGAATTACATAATCCATTATTAACTGAAACCTGCTCAGGGGTTACTTCATTGAATTTAGTTTTCCTACTGAGTTATTAAAGCGTTATAAAAGACTCTCTCACTCCATCTTTGGGCTTGTTGCATAAATACATCTGAGTGCCAACACTGCACAAATGAAGTGCTCAGGAACAAACAAGAGTTTGCAGTCTGGCATATGACTTCAAAGAGTATTCATAAGACACAGTGTCCTTAAAGCAACTCTTATATCTATTACTAGCCTTTATTAGCAAAACTGACCAAAATTTTTACCATTTGCTATTTGCATTGCTTGTTCTATTTAAGCAGTATATACATTTAATCATCTTGCTACATTTAAACTGTAAGAAAAAGCTGGTCTTCTTGTTGAGCATTAAATACTTCAGATTTTTTTAATCAAAGGTATAGACAAGCTAGGTCAGACTTTGAAAGCAGAGACCCTTTCAGTCAAATACATACTTATTGACACAAATGTATAAATCAAGTGTTTACACATATAATTTAAATAATACAGAGAAATTACTTCGTAGCATAGCTTTAAGTATACTACACACTTTTTATCTCCATAAAAGTATTGCTCCAGCTTTGCATATGCTGCATTGTCTGCCTGTTAGGTATTTGGTTGGCTGTTTAGATGTAATTTTCCAATTTTAGCCTAAATCTTATTTATTACCTTGTCACCTGAGAGCATTTCCGCCACTCTCATCAGGACCAAACATAGAATTAAAATGAACAGCTCCCGAATTCAAAATATAGGAGAGTTTATATAAGGATATTTCTCTGAGTAGATCAGAGTGATAGAATTTATTCCATCTTTCATTTTGGTCTATAGTGAGGTTCATTTCTCTTTTTTTCCTGGTCTGTTTAGAATTTGATGGCTTATTTTTTTGTACATTGCTTTTTTTTTTCCTCATTTGTATTTTCACAGCTGGAATTAGCAAGTTTAGGCAAGGAAATTCAATTAACTTTTTTGTTATTCATACAGTCTTCCTTGGATCAGTTTGTGGCATTTATGAGATGGGCAATATCGTATCAGAGAACGGTGATATATATACAAAATGTGATCTGTACAGTCTGCCAGATCTTTGCATGCCAGCAGTAGTTTATGCCCATTCAGAATTGTATTTAGCTCCAGATTGTCCACAATTCCACATTGAAAAGCCCTTTGTGGATAAATGAATGAACCGTACCACTGTACCAATACCCAAAAGAGCTTTTGTATCTCAGCAAAATGAAGAGATAAATACTGCATACAACACCTAAACACAGCAGAGACCCAAATCTGAAATTTCCTAGTTTTTTAGCTTTTCCATGGTAAAGCAAGAATGTCACACAAATATGTAAAAAGTTCTTTGGTACTATGTTACCATATTACGTGAACAAATCAACTTCACAAGAGAGAATAAATTAATATTCCTTTTTAGAAGACAGCAGCCTTCCTCATAATTTATTTCCAAAATCTGTGAGATTCTTTGATTCTTACAATTCTCTAGTTACAGTCATCATGGGTAGAGCAAATAATGATGCCTGTAGTGTTGCCTGCCTGACACTCACGTAATTTCCTGATTTGAACCCCTTACAGCTTTGTCAAACCTTAGCCATTTGTTTATATATAACTCTTTCTATCTCAGGCTCAATTCAGAGTTTTAAGCTTTTATCAAAATGAGATTAGAAAACATGAAGTGCTTTTTCAAAGATTTATTTGTTCTATGCAAATGCTTTTCTTTGAAGAGCTTTTATGCAGAAATGTGAAGTAGATCTTTAGAAGAAGGGCACAAATGCAGTCACTTAACTGTGCTGCCTTTGGGAAAAATTATGTGGATGGAGCTTTGGAAAATCAACAGTATGTGCTCTTTATACTGTCATTAATAATATGCTAGTAAAATTTACAAACTTCTACTTTCATTGAGTACCTCCCATTTTGTTTCTCAATAGTTAACTATATAACTCAAATTCTCAAAAATGGCTGAAGTAGGTGTGAGAGATGCAGTAGTCAACACCACATCCTTCTCTGTGCCTATGCAAGGGGCAGGGGACAGATACATTTCAAACTCTTGTTTATTCTAGGGTAACTGCCTACTTTGAGTTTATGGCAGGTATGAAGAAACTTACCTCCCTAGGACAAACCATTTTCATAGGTCTCTGACTGTAAAAAACTATGTTACAACAGGCAGGAGAACTTTCAGCCGCTACGATGAGTCCTCTGATGTGTTGAGAAATGCTGTGGTTCTAAAGCAAACAAGCATTGTTCCTTTTCCCTTGACTAGACTTGAGTGTAGACCCATATAAGTCTATCTAGTTCAAAATTTCTAGTAGCTGTTCTGGCCTCAGATATGGCACCTCTATCAACTTCAATGCTTTGAGTAAATTATGAAATGCATATTGCAAAGACTTCAAACTTGTATAAAACCAAATTTTTTTTGTCCTGTATATGTGATTGTTTTGGAGTTTGGCTTCATGGATGATTGTTTTGGCCAGTTCCATCCCAGCATTGCTCAGCATTGCTGTTTTCCATTCCACCTTCCAGGACAGCAAACCTCACTGCCGGTCTGGTATTACAGCCAAGGAAAAAGGTAACTTCAGCTATGTCAGACTAACCAGAGCAAGAGTGTGCCTGTGACCAGCTGGCTAATGGTCATATGACACCACCTAATTTGTCACATCTTTTCCCAATAGACTCGAGAGCTCGCTCTTATGTTAAAAGGATTCAGTTTCTTATCTGCAGAACGTTTTCATGGCTCCTGTAAATGCTGCTATAAGTGTATAACATCCAGCTGCCTCCATGGTCCTCACTCTTTTAAGAGCTTCACAATTCTTGTCAAAGCCACTTCTTTTGGGATAATAACTTTTAGCCTAGATATAGCCCAAAACTGCTACAGTTGTGCATATGTGATTGAGGGGCCAGGGGCAGGTGTTTCAGTACTAAACTTATCCTTAGTCAAAGCAGAATTTTTGTCATTAAGGAAAAGAAGGATAGGACAAACAACTTAAGCACATCTCTATATATCAAGTGTATTTGTTAAACCATATTTTTCATTTAAAATTCAAACTGCACGTCAAAGCTACAAACATTGTACTACAACTTAGCACATGCAAGACGATGTAAGAGCTTTTAGTCTGCAAGCTTTATTCTTTTACAGGTAAATGATAGAAAAGAGAATAGTATTATAGGAAAACATAAGAATGGGTTTCAAACTAAAATCCCATCCCTGAAATTGCTAACTCTTGATTGATATTGCATTAATGCCACTCTGTGGCTTGTAATATATTTTTGCAAAAAAAACCCCAATCTCTGCAGGCTCAAAAACACCATTAAGGGAATGTGATGGTTTAGTAATCTTTTATTCCCCTTTCTGAATTCATTTTACAGTCCAGAATAAGTGAATTTTTTATCAGTCTAACACAAAGTCATGCTAAAATGCAAATAGGTTCACCTTAATAGGAAGAAGCATGTACATTCCTGCTCAATTTTACTCCTGTCTGTTAACTATACATTATAAAGTGTCCAGCTATTACTGCTTCTTCCTACCCTGATTCTTTGCAATTCTGAAAACAGATTTTTTTATGTTCTTTCTTTACAAGAACCGGAGTATGAGAAGGAATTGTTTCCTAGTCAATTTGAAATTTACCCCTCTTCTTAACAGCTCCTCAATTAGTAGCCAATTGCCAACCAACAGAAGTGCCTCCTGCTTGGAGCTCCATTGAATCGGTGGCAAGTCTTCCTTTTCCCATATGATACAGTGAAACTCTGCAGTGACTCTGACATTGCCTGAGCATGCATTTTTGCAGGACTAAGGTCTAAATACAGCTGTAAATAAGCACTTCTTTAAATCATCTTTAACTAGAGAGATCCCAAAGACTCAATTAGGAAAACAACGACCTCTAGAAAATAGTCATAGCACCTTTTTCCTTTGTGAAGTGCAGAAAGAGTTGAAATTTTACATGTTTGAACCTCAGCAAGGAAAAGAAACAGATTTGTCTCTTTACCCACAACCAAGGTTCTCAGTTTTATTTGTCTCATACTTTGCTTACCTTTCATTCCTAACACAGATACAGATTAGCAACACTCATTATAAACAAAAGATTTTTTTCCCCAGAGACTGCGACAACCCAGCAAAGAAAAACAAGGCAGTAACCACTTCCAGACTTGGAAAACAGAAGGTGTTTTCTGATTTTCAGCTCCAGTGCTGATTTCTAGTTCTCAGCCCTCTTCCTTTTGTCCTTTGTTAAACAAAGATCTCCCCCTTCTCACCCTGAGGCCGGCCTGTAGGCTCAGTCTTGTTTGTGGTTCCTCTCTGTGCCCTCTCTAATATTCATTCTTCCAGTCTTGCTTATTTCCTGCTAAGAAAACACCACACTTAATGACTGCTTTGCACTAGCTACATTCTTTGGGTTAAAGAAGAAGCAGAATAATTAGCAGTAAGGGACATGCACACACCAAACCCAACGCATGGAAGGAAATTATGGAGGCAGAGAAGCCGAATATTTATTGTAACAGTGTTTTATGTTTCCTTTCCTCTAGCCTTGAAAAGTTTTCTCCTACTTGCCTAGGGTGAGGAAATAAATCTTGTGCCTGAGCTCCTAACTTTTCCTCATGGTCACACTGGATTGGGTAATATAAATAGCTGAATTAGTGTTCCCAGTTAAATTATAGCATACCAGTTCAGTTAGTTTGAGTACTTCTACTGATTATTTTAGAGCTCCCAGAAGGGACTATACTGCAACCAACTTGTATGTAAGCACCGAGTGAACATTAAAGACATCTTGAAAAATGGCTGAAAATCACACCGTCCAGGTAGTGCCTATATGTGCATCTTTAGTAGAGCTTGCTAGTTTTGACACACAGTTCTTCCTGGATACACAACTTTTTCCCCACAGTTTTTTTGTAAGCAGAGCAGGCAATCAGCAATTGTGTGGCAATCAGAGTTGTCATTTCCCATTGTGCTGCAGATCTGTGAAAATTTCTGTGAAGCTCTAGTCCCTGGTGTTGAGGGGTGACATAAATATTTATGGAGACAGAAGGAGAAGGGCAAGGTAAATGTTTATCCTTCGTGCAGGACAGTGACTACCTTTCTATTTTTTTTCCTTGCAGATATGACATAATGAATCTGCAGTACATAGAGCCAAATCACTATGACTATGTCCTCATTGGGACCTGGCACGAGGGCGTGCTGAACATTGATGACTACAGGATTCAGATGAACAAGAGTGGAATGGTCCGATCAGTGTGCAGCGAGCCTTGCTTGAAGGGCCAGATTAAGGTATGCCTCAGACACTTACTTTCTGCTATAGAAATGTGAATAATCAGTCAGTGTTTTTTCCCTAAACCCAAAGAAGCTTCTTTCAAGCCAAAAGATAGGACCTCCTTTTCCTCAGGAAAGCTAAAAATATAGAAAGACTGCTAGATTAACATCCTACTCTTACATCTCATATACAGACCCATGTTTTCTAAAATTGCCCTTTGTAGTGATGCAGAATCTTCTAGTGTGATAGGATCTGAATTTCACCTTATGTGAGGAAGAACAAGATTTTCAGTTAGTCACTGCCAACAGCATTCAGTAGCTGTGATTCACTTGGGGGCTGATCCTGAAAATAACGTGACCCATGGGAATCTAGTATTTTGTTCCAGCAATAACACCTGCAAGAAAAAGGAGAAAAAAAAAAAAGAAAAAAAGCCTCTTTATCTCATGTTCACAACAGGAGGTATGAAAACACAAATGAAATCACTCTGTGTTTACCAAACAGTGGCACTTTTACCAACCTACAAATAGTTTGCCACCTGCCATGTCTGAGCGACATAAAAGGATGTTCCACTACTATGAAAATGGTATGGATACAGTAAGTTTAGAATGGCAAGAAGCCCATTCAGGAGAATCACCTTAAAGCAGACCTCCTTTCTAATTTCATCTAATAAATACATTTGCGTCTTTTTAATCCTATATTGCTACTCTAAGCAACAAGTGATTGATGATTTGGCAAAGGCATAGTGACGTAATCCAACAATCTTGGAGGGGAAACATAATTGGCATTTACTACCCTTCAAAACATCTTTTCCCCATTTTTGAGATTGTGCAGTTTGTGTGTGTGCGTATATGTAAACACCATGCATACAAAATACCAGCTTCAGCTTCCAATGAAGTCTATTGGACTCTCTCCACAAATTGCAGGAGGAAATGTTCAAAAAAAAAAAAAAAGCCCACAGAAGCATCATTCAATAGCGCAAACATTTTATGTTTCACTACTGCACTTAGCTCCGAATATAGATGACTAGGAAGATTCTGGAGAGAAGGCTGGATTCCTCCTTTCTGGCAAACAGAGCCGGAGTCCTGGTTGGAGCCCCATGAGCTGGAGATATCCTTTGTCTTTCTTTCAGCCTCAGTGTAATGAAACTAGGAGTCAAGGGAAGGAAACTATCTTTTCAACATTGGATCATTACACTTAGCAGCCTTCACAACAGAGAAAGATAGTTTTCAGGGACATTTATCTCCAGAAGAGCTGTTTTGAAGCATGCTCTCGGTCACTGCATATTAGTTTTGTTTTCTGCTAGGACCCATTATACCCTTTTAGCAGTATATTTTTAAATTTCTCTTATTTGATTTTTATTTATACTAGTGTAATGAGCCCCAAAGAGACTCCCATATAGACTGGAATTTATGTGTGTATGCATATGCTTGTGTGTGTGTGTGTATATATGTATATATATACGTATGTATATGCATGAATCACTCTGTTCCAACCTTTGACTTTGTTTACTGCTTTTTACTATGCAATAAATATTTAGTGTGAGCCGAGCTACTTGTCCTGACCTGAACCATCTCTCAGTTTGATTGAAAATACAACATTCACCATGCCTCTGTACCAAAGAGAAAATGGTTTTATACTTTTAATTCAGAACTGCTCCTACAAAAATAAAATAGAATTGTCCCCAGAGGTTGTCCGTGAACTCCTAAGCACAAATTTTAATATGCAAAGGTAGATACAGAGTCAGGATTCATGTTTTCTTGTTGCTTGAAATGTGCTGTACAGGGGAATCCTGCCATATTTTAAACACTGCAGGTAGTATCTGTTTGCTGGGGGAGCTTCTGTGTTGTCTTATAGGGGATCATAGCTGAGGATATATTTTTCATTACAGGTGATCAGGAAAGGAGAAGTGAGTTGCTGCTGGATTTGCACTGCTTGCAAGGAGAATGAGTTTGTTCAGGATGAATTCACGTGTAAAGCCTGTGAGCTTGGCTGGTGGCCGAATGCTGACCTGACAGGTAGGGACATGGCCCTCCAAATGTATTCTCATTTTACAGGGCACAAGGAGAATGGTGTGTGGTGGAGAGTAAGGTGGCAGCATGCAGAGATATTAAAAGTATACAGTTAAACACACATTCCAATGCATTTAGGGTGGGTGAAAAGTGCTGTATCTTTTGGCTCAGTTCATCAGCAGTAACAATGAAGACGGCAAAATTTCTGCCATGAAGAAATGTCAGTCTGCCTGTTCCTTCCCTTCAGTTAGCATAAGCATTGATAAAGCTATTGAGACTACTAATGAACCTAGTAGCATTTACTGCAATGTTAGTAGTGATTGCCACAAGACCTCAGAGCATCCTTGTCAGTTTGACTTGATACTTTTTCTGATTGTTCTACCGTGCAATTAGTAACACTTTATGTGGGATTTCAGTCCATTCGGAAACTGCCTACCAGACTTTTGTTCAGTATAAAGATCATTCTTACTGCACCTGCCAGCAAGAAGAATGTCAACAGAATCCCAAGAAAGGCTGGCAGAAGAAAGGGAAACAGCAAGAATTAGTATCCCCTGTGTATATGCTTGGGATGAGCTGTATGCTATGGCATCTTTCTGTTATTTTGTACCAACCAAGGTCAACCTCCACACCTGCTCTGGGCTTTGCAGTCACCATTACCCCCCAAAAAATAGATTTAATGCACTGAGAAGCACCATTCTGACCTTGGAATTTGCTTTGTATCACTGTAAAAGACTACTGGCATCTCTGCCCCATGCCACATCTGCGAATCTTGGCTGCCAGTATTGAGTAGGACACCACTCCTAGTCAGGGAAACATAATATGACCACCGAGCTGAAGATCAAATGCGTAACTTATCGCATCTTTGTCCTTTAATATGACTGCCTGGCAACTAGGTATTGCTGCAACATATAACACATAGATGAAGTAATCAAACCTTGATCAACTAGCTTCAAGAGATAGTGTTAAGCTAGTCACTAAAGTCAAGTGAGCTTTCAGAGGGTTCATTTTGAGAGAGAAAGCTGGCCACTTCCCCAGCTGAAAACGTAGTGTTGATCACAACAAACTGGGAAACATGACACATTGTATGTCTTGGTTTTCCACGGAACATAAGCTATAGTTGTGTCCCAGGTGTGTGTGGATCTGTCTATATCCCATACCTCTCACCCCAGCTCCCACTCATCCCCTTCCTCCAGAGGGGAGAGGAGGGTGTGCAACTGAACCTACCTCAAGCAGGTTTGTCAGGATACAGAAATCTCATTTTTCATTCAGTTCCTTCAAGTTTCATGTAAGTGGGTTGTAGGAAGATGAGTTCTTGATAAATACCTTCTGTAAGGGCCTCAACTGTGGAAAAACATTGTGTATTACTAGACACCAGAAAATCCACGGCACCCTTCATAAATGTCCTGACCATTGAAAAAGCTCATATTCAGCTTCCACCTCCTAGGATACCAGTGTCTGCTGATTTTAAAGCAGGTATCCATAGACGACTGGGTTCTGTTAGTTTTGAAGGTTCGCAAAATTGTTTACATCTACTATTGAGGGAAGAAAACTAGGACTACTTTTTAATCAATAAGGCAGAACAAGAACATAGTGAGAGATCAATGTGCACTTGAACGAATACGGTTCAGTGCTACCAGCTGCCCAAAACAGCTCAAAAGGGGGCACGTCAAAATGACAGGCACTGCTGAAAGGAGTTGAGGAAAGCATCAGTGCTGGAAAAAAAATCTCAGGGGCATGTTGCAATCTATTAACTTTTAATGAAATCAGTAGATGACCTGCTGTTTTGTGTTTCTGCTCAGCAAGGAGACTGGACTGCTGCTGTCCTAAAATCACAGTAGCATCAACCAAATGACAGCATAGCCAACGACTGATTTCCTAGACAACATCAAAATGGCAGTCTGCTGCTGCACAGCGTCTTCATTCTGTCTTACTAAGGAAAAAAATTAATTTTTTAACCCATGCAATTCATTCACTTGAATTTCAGTACAAAGTTGTGAAGAAAAGCTGATACTATCCTAACTTCTAGAAAAGGGAGATTGAGCTAGATAACCTCTGGCTCTTGAACTTTATGAGAGTCACCATTCCACTTAATTTGGAATTTTCTTTTCTTGCCAGAATTTCTCCCATCAAATGAGTTTTTATAGCTTGCTTTTGTGCTTTGTATTCATACCCTGCAAGTCACTGTTGCATCTGGACACAAACGTTCACACCTCACATTTTGGTTTGTCTTTCCCTTTCCCTTAGATCTTAAATGCTAAACATGTATGCAGTTTTAGCCTCATTTTCCATCGCAGATGGAGGGTCTTAAATCCTCAGTTCCTTTAAGAAACGTGAAGCACATGCTAACCCATTTTCTAAGCCATGATTTTCAAGGTACTTATTCTCTCCATTAGAAATCAGTCTCTGTTGCTCAGCGGTCCTTTCCTGACATTTTAATTTTATTTTTAAATGTAAATTTTTTTTTAGATTGCTTCCCCTAAATATGTGTTCAGTGAAGTGGAGTCAGCAGGCACAAAGGATTTCTCACCACAGACGATAAAAATCTAACCTGACAAACAGTCACTAAACCCAGTATCTTAAGACCTTGTGCCAAGATAAAGAGATATCTTTTACAGTATCAGAATCTAATATAAGAATGAATGTCAGGCTAGAAAACCCAGTTCACATAAATCATCTTAAATAAGCAATAAAACAAGATAAGACAGAAAGTTTTATAGAGTTATATTAAAATGAATCATAAATGTTTGAGGCCATCAGTTACCTGGGATATGTAAATGACCTCAGAAAAAAATCCTGGATTGTTTTATATGAATAAAATTCAGAAAAGAAACAAAAAAAACAAAACAACAACAAAAAAAACCAAGAGCAAAATCTATTAGCTTTCTGCTCTAGGAAATATTTCATTATTAATGTGCAGGGAGAATAGCAGATTAAAGCTACCAAACAGCTTTTTGTTAGAAACTTTTAACTGTGAATCTTTTTCGCTAATAGTCTGATTTTTTGAGGCTTGAGTTAGTTGTTGTGGAGAATTTTTTGGAATTTTTTGTTGTTCATTTTTTGGAAACCTGTAATTACTCCATTTCCTGGGTATCCTCCCTCAGTCTTAACAAGGTTCCCTAGCCCACTTTCTCCTATCTGGGAAATGACACACCTTTACAGGTGCTGACAACTAACAACCGTTTGCTGATACAAGCAGTGCAGGAGGATTTTTGCGATGTTTGTAACATATGTGGCTTTTTGGGCTCGCTGGTGCAACAGGAAATACACCGATTTAATGAAACAGATTTCTAAATTCGTACACAAGATAAGCTTAAAGCAATGGATAGGCTTAACTACCATGCTGAATCAGCACAAAAGCTCCGACAATATCGTTTAAGATGGAATGAGAGGTTCCCACTTGTAACAAAAAGCTTTTCCTTTATATTTCACCATAAAAATACTGGTTGGAAAAAAAAAGATTTCCTGATCTGAGCCTTGAACAGACCACTCTGAGCAAAACAGAATTCCTTTTCTTTATAAAGTAACACCTCCAATTGCACATACTATCATTTTTATTGGTTTTGATGTTACAAGTACCTGTAACCTCATTACCTGTAGTGAAGCAGACAGCACTACCTGTGAAATCAGCCCAATACTCTTAGAGACAGAGTACAGAAATAAAGGACATTTGTTCAGTTCATATGACATTGGCAGACATTAAAAGTTTGAGAAGAAATTTTCCATGTCAGGACTTTGCCTCAGGCTGATTTCTTTCTCTTTTTTTTTTTTTTTTTTTAATTTCCACAAGAAGGTTTTTTTTCTTCTGTTTCTCAAAATGAGGTTACAGTAAAACTGTTCAATCCTGATCCATATCTCTGTTTATTCTATATTTCGAAGGAAGAAGGTCGCATTTTGGTAGAAGTCTCAGTTGGCAATTTTGTGTCACCCTGTGGAAAGTGCATATAAATTAAGCAAAACTGTGAGCCTCAGAAGCTTTTAGTTCATAGAGTTTGGTTTCTGAAGATATAGTCCATACTGAGGAGGAAGAGGCTGAACATGACTTTTGCTCATCGCAGTATCAGGGCCCTCACTAAGATTTAGCAGCAAAACTGAGAGGAAAAAATATGCCTCTCTTACAAGCTCACTAATGCCACTGCCTCTTCACTGCTTTTCTCGGTCACATTCAACAACCTAGACAGGCAGAGGTGATGAGTTGCTGGATCCAGGATGGATAATTCTGAATCCACAGTGTTCTCAATGGAAACATCAGGGTGGAGAGGTGACTGGCTAGGAAAAAACTGAACTGGAAGGGGAACTGAAATGGAGACAGTGAGGGGCTGGGAGGAAAGACACTTGAGAGGTGGGGGAGAAGCATGAAATGTGAACTGAGTTCAAAGGAAACTGGAGGAGGACAGAAAAAGAAGTAGAAGAGGCCATGGATTCTTACCTTGGCATACAGAAATATGTTAAAAGCATTTTGGCACTCTTAAGAACAGAAATGAGGAAATGCCAGAATGAAGATTTTCAGTAACTCAGCTTCACAACCACAACTTTCTATTAACACAGAGGATTATATTTTCTCTGTGTTGGTTATTGCTAGTATTACATCTTCAGCATAGTAAGGAAGGGAGCCAGAGACTCTTCTAACTGGAGCATGGGAGAGAGCAGTTAAGTACCACCTTAACTGTTACCTACGCTTGCACATATGCACTAGTCATAAAGGAGAGCCTTTCCAGTTATTTTTTTGTGGGTTTGACTTTTCCATAAGAATTAAATTACATTATTTAGTGGAAAAGAAATGAGCGAAGGGTTTGACAAAATGAGAATAAGGCAATGTTAAGAGAAAAAAAAGCAGAAGTATACTAAGAAGGTACAGTATCTGTGGTGTAGTTTCATAATAGCTTTGGACTTATTACTGGTTTTCTGTGCATAGATTTCAAATTGTCTTTTATTATTTATAAAATCACCCTCATAAAAATGTAGTGGGTCATGTTATAGCGATTTCGATAAAGATTAAAATAAGTTAGTCTGAGGAGATCAAAAAGCTATCCATTCTAATAGTTAATTATCCTTTCCCTGCTAAAATGGAGGGAGGGTGCTGAGTTCTTCTGGGTTCTCTGCCTTTGATATACTAGGCTTGTCAGCTAGCATTGCAGGAAAAATTACAAACAAATGTCCAAATTTCATTTCCCTTGAGCAAATGTTTGGGATACCCAAAATCGATGGCCGTTTTTTGAACATATTTCAGCCAACCTTTTCCATGCTATAGTTCATTTGTTTGTAAAATGGCTTTAATAATTCATGACACGTAGGCATAAGATAATGTTTGGATTATATTGGGAGCCAGAAAATAAAGTTATTTCTTCAAGCAGATACCTGCTTTCTAACACTCTGTTTCTTTTCTGTACACTGCAGGCTGTGAACCCATCCCAGTAAAGTACCTCCAGTGGAGCAATATAGAGTCTATTGTGGCTGTGGTCTTTTCCTGCCTGGGGATACTGGTCACCATGTTTGTCACCCTTATCTTTGTGCTCTACAGGGACACCCCTGTTGTCAAATCCTCCAGCCGGGAGCTCTGCTACATTATTCTTGCTGGCATCTTTCTGGGTTACGTCTGTCCTTTCACCCTTATAGCTAAACCCACCACCACATCCTGCTACCTCCAGCGCCTTCTGGTGGGTCTCTCCTCTGCCATGTGCTACTCTGCCCTTGTGACCAAAACCAACCGCATTGCGCGCATCCTGGCAGGCAGCAAAAAGAAGATCTGTACCCGTAAGCCACGTTTCATGAGCGCGTGGGCCCAAGTAGTCATCGCCTCCATTTTGATCAGCGTGCAGCTGACACTGGTGATCACGCTGATCATCCTGGAGCCCCCAATGCCCATCCTCTCCTACCCAAGTATTAAGGAAGTTTACCTTATCTGTAACACCAGCAATCTAGGTGTGGTGGCTCCTGTGGGCTACAATGGACTTCTCATCATGAGCTGCACATACTATGCCTTCAAGACTCGCAATGTGCCCGCCAATTTCAATGAGGCCAAGTACATTGCATTCACCATGTACACTACTTGTATCATCTGGCTGGCCTTTGTACCTATCTATTTTGGGAGCAACTACAAGATCATCACTACCTGTTTTGCAGTGAGCCTGAGTGTGACAGTGGCGCTGGGGTGCATGTTCACTCCTAAGATGTACATCATCATAGCCAAGCCTGAGAGGAATGTCCGCAGTGCCTTCACCACCTCAGACGTGGTGCGTATGCATGTCGGGGA
The DNA here is from genome assembly GCA_013396935.1 of Baryphthengus martii. NCBI lineage: Eukaryota > Metazoa > Chordata > Aves > Coraciiformes > Momotidae > Baryphthengus > Baryphthengus martii. Next base: position 134,221 of record VWZK01008782.1, on the reverse strand, counting down.
CGGCAAGGCACCTTGCAAATCCAACACTTTCCTCAACATATTCCGGAGAAAGAAGCCAGGGGCTGGAAATCCAAAGTAAGTGACTGACTACAGGTACACTTCTGTCTGTATATGTCCCTCTCTTTGCCATCCTTTCTTGATTGACTGTAGTCTGCTGAATAGTAAGGTACGTAACAGATTTTCATCTCCCATGTAGCAGAAAAGATGGAAATGATCCTTTAGATCTAAGCCTCAGATGGATATTGACATAGAATCATAGAATCATTTTGGTTAGAAGAGACCTTTAAGATCATTGAGTCCAACCATTAACCTGGTACTGCCAGGTCACCCCTAAACCGTCACATGTTGACTCTTATTTTCACTCCTGCTCTAAAGGCAGCCCTATACACAACTCCTTCTACCTCTGGGGCAGGTCAGGCAGTAGCAGAGTAACCAAACTCCATTTCCAGTTTCTCCCATTTCTTTGTGCTTGTGATGGGGATCTCATCCCCCTACGTGCAGTTGGTCTGCATTCTGTTCAAACCGAGGTGCTGTTGTAGCCTTTCGGGAAACGGGGGCCACAAGTCTGTGTCTGAGTGGTTGTAAATCACTTGTACTTGTCTAAGGCCTCTGGCACGTGTGTGAAAGCTGGGGATTGACCATTAGCTTTTAAGGTAGTGTTTTGTGACGGTCCTCATAATTGTGATCCAAAAGCATCCTTCATACTATCTCTATGATCTGTTTAATATTCAGAATTATGAGCAATACTCTTAATCATTAGTGTAAACTTGTCCATGTTCTCAAACTCAGTGTTGATGTGAAAGTTGCAGGAGTCAACTGACTTCACACTGGTGAAAATGAACTTACATCCACATCTATTGAACTTGTTATCCTTGCTAATAATTAAAAGCAACCCAGCTGCAGCAGAGGAGGAGAGAGAACTGTTACTTCAACAGCATCTCCCCGTGAGCAGCTGTCTGAACATTTGCATTCTTTATTACCTTATTGCTTTTTAATCTTTAAAGAAGCAGTATAGGTCTAGACATGAGCTTTGGTTATTGTTGTCCCAATTAAAAGAAAATATTAAAATAATAAAGAACCAGTGAAGTCTACATTTCTGACCTTCTTGATGGAATTAAAATTCAGTTATCTTCCAGCTCTTTGGAATCTGCAGGTTTCTCTGAGTCACTCAAGTTGGTTTCAATTCAATTTACATAAGAACCATTTGCTTACATGCTGGGTATAGGATAAGGATGGAGATAACACATAAAACCCCTGTGCTGTGATCAATTTTGCCTTTATGCTACTTGAATACTTTTCATTTTATTGCCAGACCGGGGACCAGAAGAGGAGGGAATAGAGACATAAGTTACCCTAATATACAGCTCAGTGTGCCACAAAGGCCACTATAAGACTGCCAGCTACTAAGCCAGGTAAAGACAGAGATGGGAGTGGTTGGCAGACCTGGGAGCTCCCCATGCAGAGAGATGGCTGAAAATCTCTGTAGCTCAAGAGCTTGAATTCCATGAAAACAGGAAGATGGAGCCTGATCCACGTTCCTCTGACCGTGGAAGCTGGATGGGGTCTTACATGGGGTCTGTAAGAAACTAGTGCTTTGTCCCTACAGCATGCAAAATCTGAACCTCTGACTTAAACCTCTGGTGCAGTTACCCTGCAGGTCTTCACCAAATGCACACGAAGCTTGCTAATGGAGAAGGACAGCACACCTCTCTGTACACAGGCATGAAGAACTGAAAGCAGCACAGTACATGAACATACAGCTTTGGAAATAAAGTCACAATGCAGCGCAAAAAGTCATTTCAGGGCTTTGGAGAGTATCTTAGCTCCTAGCAGAGTCTGTTATAAAGCTTCTGAGGATGTTGCACTGACACAGATAAAGAAGTGTGAGTCACTGGGGAAATCAAGAAGGAAAAAGTAGAATTTTCTGGAGCCTTTGAAGCACATAGATAACTTAAGTGTGTAGTCAGATCCTGCCTCAAACACGACCTGAAACTACTGAAACATGCTTAATGGCATCCAGGATGATTTGCAACTTTTTTTTTTAATTTCCTCTCAAAGTCTGGTATTTATTTGCCAGTTTTTCAGTAATTCAGATCCCTGAGCATGTTGCTCTACTTCTTGATTCTGTAGTTGTCCATCTCTATAGCCACATTTTTCTGTCTGGAAGTGGTCAGCAGTTGTTTTGTTTTCTGTTTGTTTGTTTTTTCCAATGGAGGAATGAAGACGTTGGGAAAGCTTGAGGGAACTTTAACGCAACAGCTATTAGTTAAGGTACTCACTTAGGTCAAGAGCATCTCCTTTACTTCCCAGGTGAATGTCCTATAACTGGACAATGCACTGTCCCAGGGTAAGTCTCCTCCTTTCTCTCTGTTTTTGACCAGCAACGTGTCCTGTAACAGAGAAAAAAGTCCCGATGCAAACCCTAGAGAAATACTTTGTATTATTCTGTGAGAGAGCTTGAATCCAGGCCTGAGAGATGAGTGTCCTCAGTACTTAGCTACTGTCAGTCTCTCCCACTTGTCAAATGAATATTTAAATATGCATAAAAATTGGAATCACTGTCTCAGGAGAAATGTAGAGAGACTGATATCCGCTGCTTTTATTGAACCTTTGTGGGGACATTTATTGTTAGTGTGCTGCTTGATTATATAATGAGATCCTGGTTGTTACAGGATGATGACATAGCATCATTTTATAGGTGAACCTTTTTTTTTTTTTATTTTTTTAACCAGCTGTGAAATGATCACTTTTGGTTATGGATCTTGCTGTGATCATTAGCCTCATTCTAGACCACAAATGATGTTTTGCTTTATGTCAATCAACTTGAAGAGCAGCACTCCTGTACAGTGCCTGTATGATTGTTTCTCTGAGGAAGCGATGCACCTTGCTGTACTCTATGCAGAAAAAATAACCAGTGACATTGAAGATGCTGATCTTGAGGAGAGTGCAGGAAATACCTTCTTCATTTGCTGCTTCAAATGGACCCTTCTCAACATGTAGGAGGCTGAAGACAGGCCTGCAGCCTACAAGTCTGCTGTTTTGCTTTTCTGTAGTCCACACACACACACAGTTTGAGCCACAGAGCTCACAGTTTGGCAGTGATGCTTAGTCTTCACACACAAATAATTTAAAATTTATGGTTGAGAACCAAGGTCTGAACATTATTTTAGTGCATTTTGAATCTGAGTAAGTACAGATTTAATTGTCAACATAAGTTGTGTAGCAAAATCTGAGCTGATAGGAAGGCCAACTAAGTAGGTGAAACTCCAACACGGATGCATAAGCTACCAGTTTCCCCTCTTGTAATTTTAATATATGTTCATTCAGCTACTTCCTCTAGAAATGAATGGTTATTTTAAAATATTTCCAGACATACACTTTTTATAATCTTTTTGACATGTTTTGTCAGTCCATGCCTCTAGGATACTCTCACAGGCATCTACTCTAAGCAGATTCCAGGCAGGCACCTGGGCCAAGGATCTCTCAACATGGCTTTATTTTATTTCAGTAAAAAACTGCTGGGCAACCCAACATTCGCTAGTATCTTCTCCCTGCTTCTTTTACAGGACTCTGTTCCTGTTTTTCATCCTCTCTCCCTCTGTACTGAGTCCTTACATACAGTGTTTTTACTGGAAATCAGGTTTCTCAGTTACCTCTAGTAACATGTGTCAGTTCCCTTACCAAGGCTTAGAGGACCATCTGCTTTTCTGTCTTGCCAGTTATAAAATTATCTCCAGGTATTCTTAAATTACTCTTTCTCTTTAAAACGACTTGCTGAGTTGCCATTTCATTTTGAGCAAGCTGTGCTGACATGCCATGTTTTTCTGGGACTCATTTTATTTGGAAACTCCCAGTCCACAAAGGCTTTTGGGCTCCTCAATTCCTTCAGTTCCAAAGCCTCCCACAAACACACAGTAAGGCGAATCTTAGCATAACTAAGTCCAGAAGGCAGGATTTTGTTTCAATGTTTTTTTTTGTGAGGATGGGAGGAGGCAAATGTACAGTGCAGCATGGCAAGAGTTGGGCCTTCCAGAAACAGAGTAAATGTTCAGCGTGTTCACTTGCGGTTATACAAATGCAGGTCTTTTACAGCCTCTCACTTGGCCCAACCCGAGTGCTGTATCATAGGAAGAGACAGATGCTCAGGAGTATTCCCTCTTCTCACTCACACATTACTACTCCATGCACTCAACATGCTATCTGTAAGCAGGAAGTTATGGAGGCAAAGGGGGAGGGAAGTGCGAACAGAAGACATGAAAACACATTTAATTAATATAAGTAAAATGATGACTCTTGTCCTGACCTCTGCAGGCTAAAGTGTGTGAAACTGAACAAAACCAGTCTCAACCTGACACAGCTGCACAGGGAATATTTCACTCTTTCTGATCGATATGCATCAAAAGATCTGAAACAAGATTTAATGGAAAGTGAAAGAAGGATTAATAATAGCTGGTCATCAACGTACCTTAACCTATAAAAGAGAATATATTGTTAAACTCCTGCACTTCAAGACGAGACCAATCTGTGAAATTTACAATATATTTTCTTTGATCCTAAATTGTATCACCTAGTCTGCAGCATGTAAGAATTATCTTTAAGTGCTTGTTGTACAGATTACTGTCTAGTGTAGCTTTATCTTCTTATAGCCTTGCTAAACCAGTATAAAGACAAACTGCAGGAAATGGTAGGCTAGCTTGCTTTGCAATTTAAAAAACTGATGCAGTGCATAAACTTCTCATGTCCTGTAGCAGTACTGCATGCATAATAAGACAACTCTTTATTTTTACAGTTACAGACCTTGGAAAATAACAAATTCCAGGTCACTTTCAAGAAGGCCCTTAAACCTGCTGGGCCTGAACAGCCATCCTGTTGAGGCTTTCACTAGAGGGGAAAGGTATATTATGGAAGACAGTTTGAAACAGCAGAAAGGTTGTAAGCTCCTACAAGTGGGAAATTATACAAAGATTAAAAAAAAAAAATAGCGGGAAAAAATTATACAGGATAAATTAACTTGTTTATTTAAATAATTTCTTTGTCTTCATATATCTGATCTCTCTATTAACCTAGCAATAAAATGTTGATATCCAGACCCTGTTTTCAGGTAGAACAGTAGCACCTTAGTGTGCAAGTCACAGTGCCGGTCCATGGTTGTGCAGCTCCTGTCTCCCTGTCAGGGCATTGGGCTCCACAACCACAAGGCATTTGGTTTACCCTTGCATCTCACACAGGGCATGTCATGGAGGAATCTGCTTCCTTCCCACTGTGGTACCACAGCTGTCACAGAGAAGGAGGTGGCATCTTGGCCTGGCCCAACTCACCTACCCATCGTGGCCCTCCCTGGTGCTTGCCAAGCTTCTGTATGTAGTGTCGTCCTTCACCCTTTTACTGAGGCTACAGTGCATTTTTGGGAAAGCATCTCATATGCCCTCAAGGATGGTTTTAATGCCAAACCTCTCTCTCAGCAGTTGGAATGTTGGCTGGCTTTGCTGGGATATATATTGGGCTCAAACAGTTAATGCTTTTGTGGACACATAGTACTGTGACAGGTAACAGCTCTAATGCAGTTCTCTTGCGTGTGTAATGTGAATTTCAAATAAGAAGTTTCAGTGAACTCAGTCAAGCTGTTCTGTCCTTGTCAGTATATTGATTTAAGTGATTATTTAAAACTCTCAGAAGACAGTTACATGCTTCCAAAGGGACTCATATTTGATGTTAAAGAATTGGAACAAAACACAAAATAAGAGTCTGAAATAATAATAATCCAATAGTCAATAATCCAATAATTAATAATCCAATAGCAATCTTCTAGCCCTGTTTCAGGGTTGCCCATTAAATTATATGTAATTATATCTAAGATTGTCCTCCATAGCATTGAATTTGCATTTGCTTTAATAGATATGATATAGTTCTGTCCCATGCATCAAAAACCCCCACAGAATAGGTGATAAATAACTCTGAGATGTCACTTCCACACTTACAGTCTTTCTAGTTATTTTAATGACTGCTAAAAATCACACTTATCTAAAAAACAGGCATGGCAAATGAGCATACCAAATTATATATCAGATTGTGTCTCTGCCTATATATCTGTAAGATAACCAGTCTGAGGATTGAGAACTTACTTTTTCCTTCTACTAAGAAATAAGTGAGAAGGCTGCATAAGGCACTTTCCTTGAAAATTATCCTGGGTAAAGGGAGCCCCAGCACATATATAACCAATCACATGTCACTCCGAAGTCAAGCTAAGGAGAAGGAGCAGGGACAGATATACGCTATCTATCTGGGACAATTGTCATCAAGTACAAGCCAAGAGGTCTGGCAGTTCAGGCTTATTCCTCTGGGTTTCCTTCTGTTACCAAACAGAGGCTGCCTGAGGCTACATTTAAGAGAAATAGCATAGAAAAGCAATGAGGTACTGCAGTGGCCTCCCAGTAAAAGCAGTGGGGATAAATCCTGCCCCACCCCCCTATCCCGGTAAAACCCAGGTTGTACTGAATTAGTTTACAGAGCACAGTACCTGCACCCTGGGCTCCCATCCAAACTTCTGCTTCTTTGTCACCAGCGAGAGCCACATTTTATTTGGATGGTTGCTTTAGGTGAAAAGGCTGTTGTGTAAGGTTTTATGTAATTTCCTCCCTTTCTCAGAAGTTCCCAGTTCAGGGCAGTTTTGCCACTTTCTTTTAGCGGATATTCACAACTCTGCATTTCCAGGGGATTTCGACAGGATGTAAACCAAGGAAAGGTCTCTGAGTGCAGTCTGGTTGTTACCAAGGGCCTCCCAGAGAACTTCACTTTTACAGCTCCTTCTCTTGTTTTGCTGCTTTCAAGATATTGCATGACAAAATGTTGGTGCACTCATGGACACTGCTGTAGCACCAGGTAGCTTGGTGTAATGAATCTCAATACTTAAACACAATGATGCGTAGATGCGCAATCACATCAGAGGGAAGCTTTATAGCCATATACAGCAATCTCTGCTTCCTAACTGAAGGGCAGCAAACCAGCAAAGAAATCCTGGGGAAGTTTAGTGCCTTTGTTGGCACAAAGCACAGGAATAAGGACACCACTTGTAATTTAATTTCTTGCTTGACTGGATCACTTATTACATTTCCTTGTATTTGTATATATTATTTATTGCATTTTTATTCTGAAATGTAGTCGTTACAATCCAGTCAGAATGCTACAAAAACACACCAACAGTATTTGTATTACACAGTGAGCGATACAAGTAATTGTGTTCACATGTAAGTGTAAGCAAGCAATCTTAGCACCATAATCTCATGTTGTTTTGGTTAGAATTCTCGCTGTGAGAAAAAAAATAAAGAAGAAATCTCCTTTTAAGAGTCTCAGGTGAATAAATACACATTGAAGGCTGCAGCCAGATAAGCACCTAAAAATCTGGATATTTCCTTATATTATATGTAGAAGTCAGACACCAACTCTCATAAGCACACACTTAGAAAAAAGGCCACCAACACATATTTAGGGAGTGCAGTTTGAAATATAATTTTAAAATGCATAGCAGATGTTTATTGATTTTATTCAGCATTTTAAAATGAAAAGGGAATACAGAAAGAAAATACAAGTCTCCTAGAGGCTTCTTTAAGACTTTTTTTTTAAGTCAAGAATGCATTTTACCTACTTCCCTTCCTCAAAGGTGTGATGTTTCAGCCCTGTGCCTCACTTATTCACCTTCCCTCAGCAGAAGCAAACAGAGCTGTGACATTTCACAAACACATAATAATTCATGTACAAATACTTGCTAGAATAAATACAGCAGATATTCTGCAAGTGTTTATTCTGCAGGGATCTGAGCCACCTTATGACTCCTTACATCTTTGAGCTAATTTAGAAGTGAATAAAAGTTTGTGTACTGAAGGATGTAATGTGGATCTCTGGTACGGAATCTATAAGGATAAGGCTATAAAACTGCACAAGAACTATACGCATATATACTGAGCTAATACAGGGGTTTGTTTTTTTCCTCAAGATGTAGTCTGAAAAAATATTCTTGATTCATCTCTGCAATTCAGTGCAAAGTTACTAATGTGAATTGCAGAACTACTGCTAATTTATTTAATCTTTTTTTCATGCTTAGGGACACACAAGCACATAAGAGCCCAAGAAGAGGGCAGCACTCTTGGATGTCTCCACTTTGACATTCTGGCTTGTCCAACAAGCTTATCCCCGCCTGTAATAAGCACTCTCCTTTGCTCAGGGGTGCCTCACAGAACAGAGCACTCTAAGACAAGTTGCGAATGCTGCAAACACCTGCTCACAGAGCACCTAATTTTTAGCAGGACTCAGGAATTCATAGGCAAGAGAAGATGGTCCATCTCTGTTAGGGGACTGTAGGTGTGTATGATTTTCCATTCTGTTAGAAATTAAATTGTCTGAGCAGGGGTTTATCCTGATTATACAGTGTTAATCTTGGTTCAGCATTGCTCTATGTTTCATTAGAGAAATATCTTCAAAGCCCTTGGTGGCTGACACTGGCACATACGTTTTGTGTGCAGTGGGAAGAGGCCCACACATTGCTCCGTCAGTCGATCAGTAAGGTGTTTGGAAACAAGTTTGTCAGGGTGATGCCTGCTGTCACCAAGACACAAAGACCTGACTATTCTGACTTACATCATCAGTGTAATTTGGGAATGCTCTCCACACCTCTAACCCTATCCTAAGGAAGGATTTGAAAAAAATTCTTACCAGCAGTAGCTCAGGTTAGATCCCCTCCATTATTTGTTCTCCCAGAGCTGGGAGTATTTTTGACAATGGGAGTTTTACTAAACTTTGGAAATAAAAGTCGAGCAGTATCAGCTTGCATACGCCTCAACAGCATGAACTACTGCCAACTGCACTAGCCTTTGTGAGATCATAACCTGCACGCCTTTGTGCCTTAACATCCGCAGCAGCTGGGTTCCAGTTATTACAGGGACAGGACACAGCACACTAGCCAGGCACTTGTAGAGCCTGTTTTTCTCAAAATGCTCCAAAATGAAGAAATATTTATTTACTACCTTCTACAACATTTAATGCTATCCTAATTTTCCCTTTCTTCACATTACTTCTGTAGAAGGGAATCATAGAATCATACAATACTTTGGCCTGGAAAGGACCTTTGAAGGTCATCTAGTCCAACCCCCCTGCAGTGAGCAGGGACATCTTTAAGTAGATCAGGTTGCTCAGAGCCCCATCCAACCTGACGTTGAATGTTTCCAGGAATGGGTCATCTACCTCCTCTCTGAACAACCTGTTCCACAACACGGAAAATACGGAGACTAGTGCTGTATACTGTGTAGGGCAAAGCAGAGGCTAACTACCGTTGCAGTCCAAAAATCTGGATATAGTCTTTGCTAAATGCCTGTCTCACAGATGTTTGTAAAGGAGCAGCTTGCTTGCTTTATTTTTGTCTATGGTGATTTGAAAGTTTGTAATGGGAAGAGTGAGGAGTTTTAAAATCTCCACCCTCGCTGCCTGCTTGACTTCGATATTTTTTTTTAGCTATTATGGTTTAATGCTTTTTTCACCTGTCTTCTGATACTGTTTTCCATCTGTCCCAAATGCACTGAGAACTATTCAAGCACAGAGCAGAGATCTGATCATATTCTTCTCTGTTCTTCCAGTTTCTAGCTCTGTGTCCAAAGGACTCTTTGTTTGGGGTTTCCAGACCCCGGTCAGGAGTCTGCAGAACAGATTATGACAGATTTAATGTCCACACAGAAGAAATTCACTGTCAAAGAGTCACTAATAATCATGGCCAACAACAGAAGTTATGTTCTCTGCTATGTCAAAGCACTCAAGAAAACGTTTTAAGTGTTGGTTGAAAAGGAAAGTATATTGTATCAATAGAACACCTGCTTGCACATTAAAGTTGTGAAAGACTATTTAGCTTTGAAATAACAAGTCAGCTAATTCTACAGAACATACATGTGCTAAAGCAGTCAGCCTCCCACACCTGACAAGCATGGGTTAAAAGACATTATCACTGTAAACAGCAAACAATTGTGCGGTCTAGAAGTAATCACACAATTTGTCACTTTAAAGCCCACTTGAAAATGAAAAGCTGCATTATAAACAATTTATCACTTCTAGCTTATTGCTTCGGCTATCTCTTCTTCAGCTATTTCCCTTTCTCTGCTCTGTGGTTCTTCTGTGGTATGCAGGATGTGGTTTTCTTCCAACCTGTAAAATTAACCTTACAGAGAGAAAAAAAAAAAAAAAGAAAAAGAAAAAAAAAGTCAATCATTAACTGTTAGATTGTCCTTGAGCCAGATCTCAAGGTCAGATAAATATTAATGTCAGCAGTAGAGAAGGTGTCCCTGCTGCCCCTGATTTGGGAAACAGGGATGAGAGTTGTCCCTTTCAGCAGCATACCAGTAGATTAGCTCAGCTATGTCGCAGCACCACAGCAAGAGATGTCAAAGCTGATGTTAAACTCTAGCAAAACAAATGCCCCCTGATCTGATTCTCGCAGCTCCTCACTAGTAGCTGGTTTGCTGGTGTTCATAGTTTCAGGCTGACCAGCCCCAGTTAACCCCAGAGAATCACAGGCTTGGTTTAAATGCTCATCTGCAAGTCATCTTCTAGCTAGTATCTCCATCTCTTTACCCAGCTCTATTAGTATTTCCCCCCCTTAGTGTATTAGGCAGGAATGTCTGTTCTTGTTGCTTTCTTACTTAAAGCTCTTCTTAGTATTTCCCTCTGCTTCCATGGAAAAATATGTTTTATGTTCTCTTCTGGCCATTTCTTTTCATGGCACAAGTTAGATCATTTCAGATGGTTCAGTTCAGCCAGTTTTGGCTGGCTTGCATTCCCAGATCGAGGATTGTCTGAAAATTGGGACTTACTCTGCATGACTCTTTTTTTTTCATCCCCAAAACCCCCAAACCAGCCAACTAAACAGAGAACCAGAAGCAAAATACCCAAAAAGCAACCAACCAACCAAAAAAAAAGCAAATACCAGAGTCTGTGTTAACCCCCACGGAGGGATTATCTGCCTTGAGCAGACTGACAAGGACTGACAAGGGCCTATGCTTGAACGCACAGCCACAGCAGTACAGACTGACTGCAAAAAACGCCCAGCGAGCAGATTAAGCGCGTGGGTGGCGTTAACCCCACTGAACGGAGCCGTGGGCTAATGCACGCTGCCCCCACCTTTCGTGCCCCAGGTGGCGGGTTAAGGCTGTGTGTGAGCACACAGGGGTAATCCAGCAGCTCCACAAGGCTGACGTGTGTGCAGCGTGGGCTCACGACAGTGTCATAGCAGCTCACATGGGAGTGTAGCTGGAGCTCGTGTGTGTGGGCAGTGGGAGCTCACATGTCTGGGCTCTGGGGTACAAACTGTGGCCCCAGCAGAGCAGATCTATGCTCCCCAGGTAGTGATCAGTCCCTTCTCCTTACTTTCTCATATCCTCTGAGATTTAAGGCTAATACATATTTCTTAATCCTTAGGGTTGTATAAACTATCTCAAAAATCTCTCCTGCCAGCACGCCGGACAACCAAGAGATTTGCCTGTGGCTACTTTGGGCTATCATAGCCTGTAAATCCACAACTGCGTTAAGCTGCCCTAAGCCAGAAATGACACCCAAAGCCTCCCTTTCCTACTGTCCCTTCACTTTGGCAGGGACAAGAGCCTGGTTGTCCATGCTGTGAACTGGAGTGGGGAACTGATAATACTTTCTGCCCTTCCTTCTTCTGGCTTAGCTGTGACCCAGACTAATTGTCCCTGTCATTCCCTGCCAATTGATTGAGCAATTACACCAAGGGTTGTGCTGGGGTGGAGAGCCACGTGGAGCAGAGGGAGGGAGCAGCTGGGAAGGGCCAGAGCACTCCCCTGGGTGGACAGCTGGCTCCTGCTGGCCCAGGGTGACCTGAAGTGCAGCCTTAGCTCTGTCTCTACTGGGACTATGTCCTCCTTGGTGATCGTGACCCTTCTGTCCTCTTTGGCAGATGCTCACACCTCGATAGAGAGGGTGTGCTGTGAAATCTTTCTAGTCCTCCACAGGTGATAATTATCTGTATGTCTCACTCCTCCTGGCAAGGGTGAATAACCCTACAACTTCCCTCCTACTTGCAGTGCTCTTTGCTCCACAGCCCTTAATGATTTCTTTCTCTCCAAAAGCTGCTACTGCGCCATTGATTAGTATAATTAAGTTAAAACTCAGAACAATTATTTCCAACCATCGATTAGCTTGGAATTCAGGACTTCTGTTTCAAAAATGAATTTATACTTAAAATCTATCCATCTTCATTTATTGACTTAATAAAATATATTGCAGAAATCTTCTATCAGATCCTGGCTCCTACAAAAGGTGTTGGAAATTCAGCTCCTCTTCCTACAGGAAAAGAACATGACCTTGCTCCTTTTTATGTAGACATCTTTTGATCCAGCCATGACAACCGTACATAAAACATGACCTTTCAAGGACACAACATCAGAAGATGAACATGATTCTGTCTAGGAAGACACTAGATTTAGAGAGGTGAGAGGATTTGGGATGAGTGTTTAGCTGAACACTTTACTGATGTTGTACATACAAAGCTGCTTACCTTCTGAGTCAGCTTGCAAACTGCGAGAAAGTTGAGGAGGTGAAAAGAAGGCTAGAAAGTTTGTGGTGTTGCTAAGCTGTCCCTTGGGAATGCGAAGGTCAGTCAGTCTCAGTGCTGGAGCAGAACCTACTTTGGGATGTGATGGCAGCGTGCCACAGGGCACATGACACAAGGCTTCTCCTTTCCTCTGTTAAAGCTGAGGCTTATATATAAGTTCTTAAAGACTTGGAGATGATTCAGGGCTGCCACTGTAAGTGATGCCATTGTCACTTCTCTTGAATTTCCTGCCTGATATCTTAATGTTATTGATGGTGAGTTGTTTCAGATTAGATTGTATCAAATCCAGGGCTATGTTTTTCCATATGTTTTTGACTGTGGGGAACATGAAAGCTTTTCTTACAGCTCAGACAAAGTCTGGTGTGGAGGATCCCTGACTGTGGCTTCATATGATGGGTAACATGGTGTCCTGCACTTCAGTTACCTTGGACGGCAGACAGATTCAGTCATTTTACGTTTATTGGCTGAGTCTGGTTGAGCAGAGAGTAATTCCAGAGGAGAAGGTGAATTTTTCTACTTTCACAGCTGTTGAGACATAAAAGATAGCAATTTATACATTCCTACAATCCTGACACAGCTGTTTTCCTCATGGGACAATTCAGTTACACTTAAGAGAAAAAAATAGTGGCAAGAGTGACTATTCCCTCAGATCCTTTATGTTCCTCACTGCAGATTTCAGCAGGCCTGTTACCTACCCTGTTCTGAACAACTGCCGAGAAGCATTTTTCTGCTTCAATGAACATAAAGTAAGGCAATTAATCCACTTCTTTCGGGTACCCTTTGCACTGCCACCCTGCTTCCTCTGCCAGACTCCCTGTTGCTGCTCCCAAGGGTTCATTAGAAAGCAGTTCAGACACTTTCATGATGATGTGTCAACTCCTTGTTCAAATGCACAGGAGATCCATCCTGCCTCTGCACTCAGGATACAAATAACCGCTCAACAGGAATTACCCTTGAGAAGATGGCCCCACACATGGCCCATTAACCTTCATATTATAAAGATGGGCAGGCTATTTAATTTTTTGTTAAACAGAGAAATGAATGTGAAGTGCCATCATTGCTTGCAAACCTGGGAGGAAGAAGAGGAGATGCATTGTTATAATTAAAAATTGGAGAAAAAAAGAGAGGTCTGGGTGCTAATTCTGAATTCGGGCTCTACAGTATTAGCACACACTACTAACAAGACAAAGTAAGCTTACAAGAATACTTCAAATTGAATGCTTCAAAAGCTTTTATTATTATTTTTTCAGTTAACAGTGATTTGATAATAGCAAAATAATTCACTGAAGTATATAATCCACACATGCACTACATTTCCCATAACACTATAAATCTAAATTTCACTATAAATTCAAATTCTACTGAGCATGAACCTTGATCTTTAGAGCTGATTTCTGTAGTATATATGCTGTGTGTCACCATATGGGGATCGCCCTTGATCAAAGGGTCACTGCTTTGATTGAGTTGAGGATCGCCTTTGGCCTTGACCAGAGGGTCAAGGCTTTGGTGGAGTTGGCAGCATTATAATAACAGCTTCCCGCAGAGTGTAAACCTGGTGAGGCATTTGGGATTTGCATACTCTCTTACATGTAATAACTGTGTTTGATTTTGGCTGAGAAGCACAATTAGAGCCACAGTAAGAAAAGAGTTCACTACACTTTGAACATGGTAGGAAACATTTCAAACTGCCTGAGGAAGAAGGCTTCTTTCTTCACATAGGAGGATTTAATAACAAGACCTACAGATGCCCAAACCTTGAAGTGCAAAATGCTGTGAACATACTCTGGGATATACCTGAATAAAAAGAAATATGGGGAGGGGGAAACAAGGGATGTAACCAAGTAAGCCAGAAGTGACAGCAAACTGCAGTAGCTGAGGGATGATAGCTGGCAAAGCCTGTTGGCTCAGAAAGACCCAGCCCCCAAGCAGTGCTCTGAAACAAGTCTTCCACAAAAGTCCCTCAGCCAGAGACCTGGTTGTGGGCCCTCTATTTTGTGTACAGCACTGCGTGTGTGTGAAATACTTTTAGATTTGGATTTTTCTCTTGGATAATCAACTCCAAGTTGCTACTTGCTTTGTAAAATTAGCGCCTGTGAGTGAATAAACTACTAGTTTCTGATTTTTAACAAAGCAAACACAGAAAGTAGAAAGCTCTTATTCTGTCAATACATGAAGAAAACTGGAGGTCTGTAGAAATGTTGGATATTCTGTTAATCAGAAGCTTAATAATCTCTGTAACTTTAATAGAGTGTGGGAGAGAGCGTGGTAGCTAGGTTCCTAATTATGACTGCCTTTAAACTGTCAAATCTCAGAGATCTCATTGCAGCTGGTAAGGACTTTAATTATTCTAGAGACTTCAAAGTGAATAGGTGTAGAAAATTGCTCAGCAGTATGTCTTATTTGTGTTTTATGCATAATAGTTCAGAAGTCATCTCAAGGCATCTACGTCTCCAAAATGGGTATGCATGTATTCTGTGTACATCACGCTGTGCTCTCATGCTTTAGTATGTGGTGAGAAGAACGGCTTGCTTGGCCTCTGAGCAGCTATACTATGTATGTAGTACATGCACATACCATCCATGAATCTGTTGTTCTGAGGTAAATAGAAGTCTGGCAAGCATGCTCTATGACCGTTCAATGGGGAGAAATGCTGAATTTTGATTTATATTTTATTTGCAATGCAATGACAATTTACTTTTTTTTTCAGAAATTCATTGATACATTCCATGTGCAAAAATACCTGAGATTTTTGTTAAAGCACGTATGCGTGTGTGTATATATTTTTATTGATATCGGGGAAGACAAATAGGAATTTTGTGTCAGTTTGCTAGGGTAAAAAAGAGGAGAAAAATGAAGTGGAAAATGTCATGTATTAAAGGCCAAAACTGCAATCTGCAACCCCTTTTTGAATTACCATTGCAGAGAGAGCATCTAGGAGACTATTCTTTTTGTGTCTATCTCAATAAGGACAATGTTTCCTTAGAAAAAAAAAAAAAAAAAAAAAAAAAAAAAAAAAAAAAAAAAAAAAAAAAAAAAAAAAAGAAAGAAAACAAGCAGAACATATAGCGAAATCACATATAATGAAAGCTAGTGACTATTCAGCTAGAGCTCAAAAGTGAAAGAAAAGATACATTTAGAAAAGCAGATTAGGTGAATAAGAGCCACAGGAAAAAACAGGAGCTGAGTATTAGAAAATCCATCAACATAAACTTTGGGTGATGCTTTTGTAAATAAGATTCGAAAAGCAGAGGTTCCTTTTCCATCATTTCACTCTGCATTGAGAATACCAGGGAAGAAGTCCCATTGACAACTAGATGCGCAGCAGCCCTTGCCATCTGGTATGTAAAGTGTATTAGGGCTCAGCACAGGAAGCAGGAATGAATATCATGAGAGCCTAGAGCCAAGGAGAAATCTATGTGGAATTCAAGGTGACAAGAGGAGAGAAGGTGGGAAAGCCCACAGTGACGCACAGGCATAGGGCAGGGACAGGCACCCTATTGAGTGGTATAGCCACCATGTGTGCACATGTGTATAACCACTCACTGGGTGTCTTTTTCTTTTCAATCTTCAGGAAGAGGCAGCCAGAGTTCTCGCCCACCAGCCAGTGTCCGTCGGCACATGTGCAGCTTTGAAAAATCCCACACTGCAGTGAATGTGTAAGAGAAGCTGCATGACAAAGAGTGGTTCTACCCCTTGCTTTCTCTTTCTCATTGGTTATCATGTCTAATGATGGGACAAATGTGATGCATGCCATTAAAGATGGGAAATTTGTTTATGTCCCCCGTTTCACACAATGACTTATTCTGATTGTCCGGATGTGATGAAGAGAACACCGAATAATTTTTTTGCAGCTTTTACCTTTTTTTCTTTAAAGCCCTCAATTCTATTTGTGAATGCCTACAACTTTGCTAATATATAATTTTTTTCGTACTAATTTTATCTTCTTTTTCCATTCAGCCAACATTTTTTTTCCTTTTTCACAGTTTTGCATGGAGATGACATTATCCTGCGTGCTTTACACAACAATCTAGTGGCTGTCTCATGGCAAGACACCATTGCTGTGCACAGCTCCCGCTAAGTGTGCATGTTAGTGAACTGCTGCTGCAGAGCCAGCAGAGGGAACACAATAAACACTGGTTTGGTGTGATTCACAGAAAAGGGAAATCATGAGCATGAGCATATAAATAAAACCAGCAGAATCTGGCCAAGGAACAAACAGTAGCCCAAAAGTATCTTTAAGCAACAGCAGAGAAACTTTTCCTATTTTCTGAAAGATGCTCAGATTCTGCATATTCTGCATTCAGTGAAAAATAGCAAAGTTCAGCACTTCAGAAACATGAAGTGCAAATATTGCCCTCCCTGAGCAAACACAAAGCTATTGGAGAAAACATGCTAGCTCTTGCAGAAACAGAAAGGTCTCACCTCATTTCTTCCAGGACAGATTCATGCTTGTTTCCATCTGAAAAACTGCAGATGTGAAACAGTCCTGCCCTCTGCCCCAGGGAAGGTTGTGTAGTGACTAGGTGGAAAGCTGCCTGTGATCCACTGAGACAGCATTTTGTACAGCACCGTCTCTCTATGGCCAAGAGACGCTGTTCAGCTCCTCTAGTCAGCAACAAAGCATTCTTGCTCTCCATATGTCTCTGACAGTCTATGTTATTTGTCGACAGGTAGCAAGGATGTTAATTCAATCAAATCTTCCTCTGTGACTTGCAGATCAGAAGAAATACATACCATGCATCATATATTTGGAACAGTACTGATGGTTTTACATGGCCTGTGCGGCAACCATGATTGCCACCCTGAAAGGCAAACTTTACAAAGCCAGTGTAAGGAGCAGTTTAAACGTTTTAGTAATAGCTTCCAGTCCAACAACAATATGTCCTTCTTTTCTGATCTGAAACAAGTGCTGTAGATTCCTAGGGCACAGACCGCCAATTGTCTGTCTGGAAAGGCTGATGATGAAATGGGAGTCCAATACAGGCGTACCACTGTACGACTGTACGACTGTAACAAGAGATTATATTCAAAAACCATGGGGACAAGCTGTAAAGCTCCCGAGTACAGGGAAGGCTGAATCTCCTGCTTTTTGCATAACACTTGGGATTTTTTTTTCAGTTTGAAAAAAAAAAAATCGTCATCCACATGAGCTTCTGAGAAACACCTCTGGTGGGACTCTAACCATACAATGGGACTTCAAATGCTTGTGGCAGCTGCACAGATAAGAAAGGCTTTAAAATGCACCAGAGTTTTTCAGACCTGCTGAGCATGAAGCTTGCTACTTCGGCTTCTCTGCCTGTCCCTGCTCCTCAGGCTTCCCTCTACCTCCAGCCAGGGCTGATGCTTTTAGAGGCCTGGCAGTGCTGTGCCATGGCCAGGGGAAGGGCACGTCCTCTTTCAGTGACCGACTGCCTGAGCTCCCTGTGGCCACATAGCCCAGGCTGAGCAGTAGGCATGTGTCTACCATATCACTAGACGCTCGTCACCACCAGCTGGTCTCATGCCTGAGTCGCAATCACCAGAACTGCAGCAGTTTGTAAATCTGGATTTTCCTGAGGAAGCCCTGCTTTGCTACCCTGACCTGCTAGATATCAACACAAGTGCTATGGTTTCCCTCCCTTTCCAGTTATAAGCAATTAGATGCAGGGACTTGAAACTCTCTAATGTTTTGATGTGCACAATACTTAGCAGCAGTTATTGATCTTCATTCTCTGTATGATACAGGAGATGGTCAGAAATGCAGAATGATGAAAATCTAGAATTATAAAAATTTAGTATCATATTATAAAACTCAGAAACATCAGCTTTGAGTTTCAGGGCTCTCTTCTTCTGAAGCTGCACATTGTTACCATGGAAACTTTCAGATACACCCAGAAAACCCACAGGCTTTACTAGCTGCTTTATCTACTGCAGCATATTAGAGAGTGCTGTATATTGTAAATGAGGGGCCTCATGACTAAGCTTCCTGTGGCAACTGGGTTAAGTTTGCACTCAAAACATCATAATTTTCAGTTTTCAGATTCTATTTGCTGTGGTTCTTTTCAAGCCTATTTGAATAAATGCTTCAGTTCAGGTATTGTCATTGGCTGTGCTGTCATCTACATTTATTCGAATGTGCAGCATGAGACACACCTTCAGATAACACAGTTGTTGAAAGGATCTATGGTGATTTACACCATGCTTTTTCCATGCACTAACTTTAAAATCCTTGGTAAAAATAACAAAGGTGATCCAATAGGATGTATTCATTCTGAGTATTTGGTGGGGCCTACTTATTAATAGCAACAAAAATTGTTCACTTGTAAGATCACTTTTTAATTTCACTTGGATTTTCTGGTTTCTGACCTTCATTTCTTGAATACTGGAAGAATTTTCTTGCTATTTGGGACAAATTGTTTATTAACCTGAACTCTGGATTATCTATTAGAATAGGTTGTTTTCTCCAAGAAACATATCAGTAGCTATTTGATTTTATTTTCAAAATACTTAATGAACACACTGATGAACCAAACCTCACAATAACTAGATGGATGGCTGAAACGTGACATAGCTTCTCTATTTCAGATTAGAGAAAAAATTTATGGTAGCAATTGTAATTATTAGTCAGCCCTTTATACACATTATCACTGTAATATTCTCACACTTCTGATGAGGTAGGTCAGTAAGATCTGTGGTATATGCTAAAGCTGTAGGACGTCAACAATGTTGAAGCATTACAGTGAGTATCTCTCTCGTTCCCCCCAAATTTACAGTTGTATAAAAGCACCTGTGTACATATATGTCATTGTTAAATTCCAAACTGAATAGATTTATTTATTTAGGTATATTAGGCTATATCTGACCTCGATTATGGAGTAATTTCCTGCCTCTGGGACCAGGTATGAGCTTAGTGACAAAACAGCTCCATGGTAGCACAAGCACAAAGTGTGTGACTCCACTCCTGGCTCCTGCTTTCCCCATCTGGGTAACCAGGGCTTAGGGGCAAAGGCGGCTGGCACCCTCTGACCACGAGGGTCTGACCCCAACCTGAGGACCCTGTGGATGGAAACGAGGATCACAACACAGGGTGCTCAAGCTAGACATAGCTACTGCATCCACATTACAGACTGTATGATATGAACATTTCAATTTTAAAAAGAAAAACAAAACAGGAAAAGATCAGTTATCAATAGGGTCGATGTACATTAGAAAGCCTATGTGTAGCTCAGATCAAAGTAATATTTAACTTTGGCAACAGAGTAACTAATCATAGAATCATAGAATGGTTTGGGTTGTAAGGGACCTTTAAAGATCATCTAGTCCAAACTTGCTGGCCATACTTCTTTTGATGCATCCGGGGATATGGCTGGCCTTCTCGGCTATGAGCACACATTGCCAATTCCTGTCCAGCTTTTCATCCACCAGTACCCCCAAGTCCTTCTCTGCAGGGCTGTTCTCAATCCATCCCTTCATCCCCCAGCCTGTATTGATACCAGGGAATGCCCCAACCCCTGTGGAAGACCTTGCACTTGGCCTTGTTGGACCTCGTGAGGTGCACATGGGCCCACTTCTCAAGCTTGTCTAGGTCCCTCTGGATGGCATCCCATCCCTCTGGCATGTCAGCTGCACCACTCATCTTGCTGTGATCATAACGAAGGAAATTAATAGATTAGATTTAGTTGACACAAGCCAGTGGCAAGACAGAAGGTTGGAAAGATGGCTCTGGGCTTGCGCCCACTCACAACAACCTCAAGTCTCATCAGGTTCTGCCCCTGCGAAGCATCTTGACAGCATTATGTTTTCCCATGTTTTGTGTAGCAATTTCCATTATGCATTCAAAGCAGCGCACTAACTTACATAGAACATCATGTCCCATGTCCAGGGCAATTTTATCCTTAAAAAAAAAAAAAGAGGGGGGGGAGGAACAAGGAAAAGTTAGTTCAGTAATTTAAATTTCCAGAAACACAAGTGGGAGGTTAAACTTGGCTCTAATCATACAGCACCACAGAAAGCATTGGAGTCGTACTGTGAGAACTGTTGTAAGGTCCTCTTATAACTGAGACAAATATTACAGTGTAAATGGACTACAGCTGAATTTGGTTTGTGATTGTTTTTTTTCTCTTAGGTGATAATATCAAGCAAAAAGACCTGAGCACACACCAGATAGGGACTGTGATCAGTGATGGCTCCCTTACTCTTGGGTGAGCTACAAAGAAGTTAAACCTGGCTTAATAAAAGAAAAGAGTCCGTAGGAGCCATGCTCCAAAAATTAGGCTTGAAGGAATATGCTAACGAGAGCAGCTTGCTCTGCTAATGAGCAACAGGGCTGACTGCTACAGCTCCGGGAAGAGGGTCCCATTTAGCACAGGGAAATATCACTACCCTGGATTAAAACCTGTTCACTCTCTTAATCAAATTTCATGCCCCGGTGGCATTACTGAAATGGAGACAGGAAGGAAAGAGACTTTGGAGATACCAGCAAAGCACCTGAATTATGCTGCAGTGCAGGTACTAGCCTTTAATTGCAAGCTTGTTAGCTTGGGTCCTTAGAATGGTGAGGCCACAGTGGAATAGAGATTTGCTCAGGCTTATTACCAATTCTTACCTGACTGCAGCACTGGAGAAAGCTTCGGGATGGCTAACTGCCTTTCTGTGGGCAGGGGAGAAAATTCTCTGCTTGCTTCCCTAGGAGGGCATCAGCAGCAACTGTTGTTTGGGCCAAGAAATGTTTTGTCCAATGCATAACTTTTGAACGGGGCCTTGCCTTTGCTCTGCTTTTCCTCTGTCTCTGAAGGCTGGCCATCTCTATGTAAGTGCACAGGGACAGCCCTGTGTGTGCTGCTTTTGGGAACACAGTTGTCAGGCAGCTGGTAACTGTGCCTCACTCTGTAAAAGCAGGAGCATCATTTGTTGACTGGGCAGTACCCAACACTGACCTTGTCTGGTTGATGATAAGATAGTTCAGGGTTTGTTTTGGACCTCATTTTTGCTGACAAAGTGATAGGCCCTTCTCAGTTTGCATTTAATTTTCATTACAAAGTTTTTATCTTCATAAAAGTGACTTCTAGGTTATTCCAATGCTTCCTACCGGCTGTGGCACTTCAGTTACTATAGTGACTACAGGGAGGTAGGTTTGGCCGAAGCATCAGTCTGACAATGAATGAAAGGGAATATATATCACTTACCGTATAACCTCTTCCACTGGCTAATTGCCATTGCTGCTTTGAAAAAACCCCAGCCTTATATCACAAATCTGTGTTCTGAATATTGTCTAACACTACCAGGCCTGGCCCAAATGACTGTATCCCTCATCTGAGAGATCTTAGGATGTTCCCTTAGCTCATGGTAACTTTAAGAACATAACAGACCAGAACTCTGGCATCCTAAATGGATTAAACAGGTGATGAACCCTAACAGATCAAGGAATGTCCCTTCCTTTTTAACTGAAAGGGTTCTTTCTCAAGCAGTTTGC
Organism: Baryphthengus martii; assembly: GCA_013396935.1. Classification (NCBI taxonomy): domain Eukaryota; kingdom Metazoa; phylum Chordata; class Aves; order Coraciiformes; family Momotidae; genus Baryphthengus; species Baryphthengus martii. Next base: position 112,163 of record VWZK01008782.1, on the reverse strand, counting down.
ATGACTATATATCCAGCTGTTTCACTCTGGCAGTGACAAGCATTACATCAGGTCAGGAGTAATTTCCCATTATGTCAGTTCTTAAGGTTAACTTAATCATAGCACATACCACTCTGTTTAACCATTTTATGTGGTATCAATTAGGGATTGTTATAGATAAAATGGTCAAAGTAAAAAAGACAAAGGTTCAAGCACACAAGACTGAAAGTTCATCTAGTTCTCTATGCTCTGGATCTCAGGATATATCTTTGCTAGTGAGGGGAGCTGCACAGACTAGCTTAAGTCACTGAGGCAATCATCTTCTACCTCAGGAACATTCATCCTCGAAGACATAAAGGAACCTCTGCTATACACTGTATGAAGTAAGGCATGTTTGGGACCATGCAGTGTGAGGAGAAACCATCTGTTGTGGGTTCTCAGGCTTGACATTGCTTCAAGGAAGCCAATGAGGTCTGATCCTACAGGCACCGTCAGGAGCAGGACTATGTTGTTGGGTTGTGCCTGGACTTGAGTCTGAGGCATCTTAATCACAAGCAGGAGCAGGATCTTTGGCAGCTTGAGACACCTAACAATGAGCAACGAGCCATCTAACAAGCTCTAGGCATGTTCTGCAGCTGGACAGGGGTATTTTGGACCATAAACTCAGATTTAGGTACATCAGTTCTTTCGAGGACCTTCTGCAAGTAACTAATAAATTCTGAAGTTGTTTTCCAGCTTGTTTAGTGTCTCTAATCATCATCTGAAAGTATCTGAGAATGACTGCCCTGGAGTCATGCAGAGAGTACACTGTAAAGATCAATACATGTATTAAAAACATCACTTTGAATTACCAAAAATAATGAGAGATCCATTCATGGAACTAATAAAAATTCACAGAAGAAATATGCCTATTCCCCCCCAAAATACAAAAAGTCCTAAACAAAGCTGTTGTGAAAATTGAGAAACAGCAGTTAAATTCAATGCACATCCTTGCCTACAACGTAAAAGCAAGCTTATCTTATGTTGATAGGATATCCAGAAGCCTGTCTGAACGTTTAGGCTAGATGCAAGGATTTGAAGAAATAGTACTTGGAGTGTTAAACTGCGTATGCACTACAAACCTTAAGATCCCTTGAGACTCCAAGGAGTTTTCTTCTAGGCACTAAGTGTGAAGTCTATGGGAAATTGTATAAAGGAGAGAGAAATTGAGGAAAGGCAAATAAATAAATGATGGACATGAAATGGCTAAGCATCCTATTGATAAAAGCAAGAAAACACCGGTTAGTTCCACCTCACTGCTGTGCAATTGAACACAATGTTTTCAATACTCCAACTGTGATCTGGCTTGGTACCCTCTCCTGCTTTCGTGTTGAAAAACCATCCCTTCTCCTGTTATACCAGGCAGCTTATTCTGATGTTCTCCTTCTCCCATAGCTTCTTCCTTCAAAAAAGTAGGTGACAATCACTTAGTGAATGGCGACCATGCAAGATTGTCCTAATTGCTTGCATGAGTGAGTTGACTCCTACCTCACTGAGACCCAATTCAGGTCTCAGCGTTTTAAGTCACATCTTCACTTTTTGTTTAAAAGTCGATTAATGCCATTCAAGATGGCTGATCTTCATTCCAGGATAACAAAAGTTTTTCTTGCATGTCAATCGGTAATTCTGCCTAAATATGTCAATTTCGGTGTGACTCCCTGCCAGCTGTCCAGCAAGACAGTGCCCAAGTACTTCTATGACAGTCTCATGACTCCATTTCAAATGTGACCCATGAACAGGCTAATGGTGCGTGGACAGAGCATAGAAAGCAAGTTGAAGAGACTGAGGAGAACTGCAACAGAACAGAGAGATTTCCCAGTGGAAATCACCAGATTGACCCCACAGGGAGTCACTGCAGCTCTAAAGCTATTTGTCACAAGGCCATCGGAATCACAAGAAGTAATGCCTGCGAAGGGGAGGCAAGTTGCTTCAACAGCACCAGCTTTTTGCATAGAGCGAGACAGTAACAGACAAATCCTGATTAAGTGGTTTGTTCATGTTTGGATTTTGCAGTCCCAGCACAGTTTAAGTATGGCAGATGACTTGGGCTCAATTAAGTACATTATGGCGAGCGTTACAGAAGAAAGAAGTCAGAAGAGCAGAATTTGAGAGTGAGGGGGAGGAAAATGAACTGAATAGGAGGAAGAGCTGAAGACAGAGGTAGTGAGTTCCTTAAAATAGCAGTGCTTGTCTCTGATGTGAAATAAAAAAATCTTGGGAACAAAATGAGATAGAGACTAAACAGATGGTGTGAGGAGGGATTCAAAATTGGGATGATACACCAGAGCTGGATATGAAGAAGTAAATGATGCAGAAGTGGGCTTAGCATAAGAGATAGTAGATAATCATCATGTTGTTTTTTTTCAGAAGAACTCTTTCCAGTATTTGTAAGATATAGCATCAGCAAAATACAGTATGAATGCACTAGACTTATTTATTTTCCTCTCTACAAGAAAGTTGTTTTGAAGTTGAAGCAGACAAAATGTGTTTCCATGTGAAGAGTTTGTAGATCTTCGTATGTTAAAATGTTACTTAAAAAATCTTTCACACCCAACACTTACATTTGTTTGCGTATCAATACAGCACTTCAAAAGAATGCATTACCACAGCTTATTTTGATCAAAACAAGAATGCTTCTAAACCTTCATTCTTATCTTTTCATTGATCACTATTACAGAGATTTCATTCTTCAGCTGGAAACCTGGCTTGTTTTTCCTTCCAGTTTATAGTTGTAAATCCAAACAGCTCCAGGTCCTACCAACCGTACGCTTTGGGGAGATATGAATTTTTTAGATGGGCCTTTTCCTGTGAGCCAGTTCCCACGGACGTGGTGACTCACAGGCCCAGCGTTTGGAGCCTGGAGATGAACTTCCCAGCTTGGATTCATCTAAAATTCTTTTTTTCCTCCAGGAATATTTACTGCTGAGCAAGAAATGTCACATTGTCATGTATGTTTCTTTTCCGTACAACATTATCTGTGTTGTACCCATTTCTTCCAGCTATGACAAAGTCAGTCAATTTTTTTTTTACAAAATTCAACTGGTAGTTATTTACTCCCTGAAAACAAGAAGCGAGGAAGTCTGAGCAACAAAAAGCAAAATACTTCGAAGGGTATCACAGGCTGTATGTAGGGGAAGGGATCTACCTGGGTATACGCAGTAGCAGGAGGCAACGCTGTAGTGCCAACCTCCCACTCAGATTCCTCCCACCTGCAGTGGAATCACAGGGGCTGAAATATAATCCTTTGTTTACTTCTGCCCCCTGAGGGATGAAACTCTGAGATAAGGCTGCTTCTGTAACTTCTCTCAGTATTTCTCTGTCTCTGGTTTCCACCCAGGTGATAACATGTTATAATTTGTGAATGATCTCTACTGCCTGGCCTGTAATTAAACAATTGCTTGCTCCTCCTAAACAGCACTCAGCTCCCTGTTCAAACAGCTGTTAGTGAGACATCATTCTGTTTTAAGTACTGCTTCCTGAAAAGGTACAGGGAAATGCAAAAAAAACTACAGCTCCTCAGGGACAGACCTAACCCTTAGGTCACCACTCAGCCAAACAGTCCAGCACTCTGATGGGATCCAGCCCGCATGCAGAGTCAAAGGGTTCGGCTCACCGTGATCATGTTGCTGCTTGTTCCTCCACCCACACAAACCAACTATTTTCAATCCCAGCGTTTTATCCTGGTTTGTACATAAGAGTCGCTCTGGAAGAAATGCATTTGCCTCCTACCTGGTGGAGTCCCCGGGAGCCCTTCATTTCTGTAATAGCTAATCGGTTCCTAAGCACGAAAGAGAGCCAGGGAATAAAAAGGAAAGGAGGGGTTAGTAACAATTCCTCTCTCTACCCAGGATGCAAAGGGCTAAGGCTGCGGGTTGTTTTTCTTCCAACAGTTTGGAAATATTTCCTATAAGCTGTAAATCAGGCTTAATTAAAGCTCTTCCTGTGACTTGTTTCCCCTTTTTTCTCTTCCCTCTTGCAAGGTGGGCTGAGCAAACCCAGATACAAAATGACATAGCTAGAGCCCTTGAAACATAGCCAGCCCCCCCGGAGCCCTTCCCGTGGGCTAGGCTTTCCAGGCTGGCTGTAGGGTGAGTAACCAGCAAGGAGTAATTGCCTTCAAATGAAAATCACAGTAACTGCTGATGTTAAAAGACACTGTTGTTTCCTTCTGTAATATATCTGGAGGGACATGAAGAACTAGACGGGGGGAGGCTTATTAATGAGGTGAAACAATCAGTATTTTTGTAGGCTTGTTTGTTATACTGCCCATGTCTGCGTAATGTAAATGCAAATAAACCCATCTTTATTTTATTCATAGTTCTAATGGAAAGTCTGTGTCATGGTCTGAACCAGGTGGAAGACAAGCTCCCAAGGGGGAACATACGTGGCACAGACTCTCAGTGCATGTGAAGAACCAGGAGACAGGGTGCAATCAGACAGCGGTGATCAAACCCCTCACTAAAAGCTACCATGGCCAAAGCAAGAGCCAAACTTTTACTGACATCAGCAGTAAGACTCTTTGCAATGTGGTGGAGGAAGAAGATAGAGAGCCCATTCATCTCAACCAGCCCAGCAGCCCCTCCATGGTGGTGCACAGGCGGGTGGCGACAACCCCACCACTGCAGGACACGGCAGAGGAAACCCACCTCTTCTTGCCTGATCAGCCCGCCAAGACCCTGCCCCTTCAGTCACAGAATCTCATGGACCAGCTGCAAGGAGTGGTCAACAAGTTTGCCACCGGCATCCCTGACTTCAATGCCATCCTCCCTGCGCCCAGCTCGGGGAATGGCGTACGGCCCCCCTACCAGCCCCCCCCGCCGCAGCAGCAGCCCCTGCTGCCTCTCCAGGTGGCCGCCTTCAGTGAGGAGCCCCTATCTCCTCCAGCCGAGGAAGTGGAGAGTGAGAAGCTGAAGCTCATTCAGGGATACGTTTATGAGAAGAACCCCGAGGAAGAGGAGAGCGAGGAGGCTGTGACCAGCAAACTGACTCTGGAAGACTCTCCGGCACTGACGCCTCCATCCCCTTTCCGGGATTCGGTGGCTTCGGGCAGCTCCGTGCCTAGCTCCCCCGTCTCGGAGTCGGTGCTCTGCACCCCCCCAGATGTGACCTATGCCTCTGTCATCCTGAGGGATTATAAGCAAAGCTCGTCCACTCTGTAGACACTGCAAGGAACAAGACAAGAAGGACTTCGGCAGCTGCCCGCTGGGAGATCCTGGGAAGACAAGTCTCCTAGGGCTAGGGGGAGAGAGAGCAGAAAATGAAGTCACATATGACAGGGCAAAAACTTAATCCTGCACTTATGTAAATAAAAGGAAAGAAAAAGAAAAAAAAATCTATTCTGAGGGCTCAAAATTCTCTAGCTGTTAAAAATAAAATACTTTGAGAAAATGACAGGAAACCATAACAAAGCACAAACCCAAGTGACAACTTCTATAGCAAAAAAAAAAAAATAAACACACAGGATTAAAAAAAAAAAAATCACACTTAGTCACACCTTCTCTTGGCAATGCTTGAAAAGGACTCTGCGACATGTGATCTGGGGAAGCCATTAGCACATGTCATGACTGCTGTCTGTCTGCTATGGAAGCAACACACCCAGGAACTGGAAGGATGCAGTGCGGTGAGGAGGAGTGAAGCTACTTGTATGTGAGACATATATGCAGAAATATTTTTTTCCTGATTTCTATAGGTGGTATAACTGTGCAATGTGTTTGGGGGAGAGGAGCTGAGATAATGTGAAAGCACATGGCTCTTACTGACTTTCGTCTGAACAATTTCTTCTTCATACTAGGCTGCTTTTTGGGGGATCTGGGCTTTTTTAACACTGATTGTGAACAGAGTGAGAAATATGATTAGGTTAAGACTCGAGAGGTTTCTGAAGAAAGCCCTTGCTGTAGTACTTGTAATATCGCAAGGACTTAGAAAAACTGCCCTTTTGTATAAGATTGCAAACCATGTGGCTAAACTGTTACATAACATTTCCTGTAGCAGAACAATATTTATTGACTAACTTTTCATAATACAACATATTTGCCATGTGATTACATCATTCCTTTGTGTTACTTTGGAATCAAATACATCGTAAAATAGCTGTATAATTAAAGCAGAAACTATTACTCTGAAAGAAAGGACAATTCCGTACTGGAGGTTACAGAGTCAGTCACGAAGCAAGAGAGTGAGCGTACATTTGTGTTTCAGTATGCGTGTGTATAGTATGTGTGAAGCGTAACGTCCAATAACTACCACTGGAAGATCGTTGTATATGCTATGAATATTTTTATGTTTAAATCATGTTTTATATTGCATTGTTACAAATATTCAATAGATCTTTGGAGGTTTGTATGCTTTGCTGACACATTTTCTTTCATATAAAAGCTGAGGCAGTTGTTACCCTTGTAATAGGGTGCTTTATTTTGCAGATATTTTATGAAGTAGACATATGGTATTAATACCCAGTGCATTGAAAACTTCTTATTTTACATCTTTGCAGCAAGTGTGGTTAGCAAAAAAAAAAAAAAAAAGAAAACACAAAAAGAAAAAAATCTGTTTTAGAAATCTTGCACATGCCAGTATAAAGGTGAGACAGGAAAAGTAATTAAACTCTTCTGTGGCTTCAGATAATTTCAAATAAAATCATGTCCAGACAGGAAATTTCATCCGTGCTTAATATGTGCATAAATTCCCAGTATTTGTTATGCGCAGTTCCTTTAATTTCTTTATTATATCAAGTTGTGTCTTCTTTTCATATGCTTTCACTTCTATTTAATGTACAAAGTTGCATCTTAAAGATCACTTCAAGGCAGCTGTAGTTCTGTCCTTCATTTCTTTTCCTCTATCATTCATATGTTTCCTAGAGATGGGCCTAATCCAAAGCTCCCGAATGCCTGACGTGTTCAAAGTCCAGGTCTACTTGCTGTGGCTTGAACTTAATTATACTTCCTATTACCCTATTTATAAACATGCATGCTAGACATATAGAGAACAGGATTTTAGCTGCTATGAAGTTTTATTATGCTGTTGAATTTAGCTGAGAATCCATCCCACGGTTCTACACTTTATTTCCAAAGATATATTTAAGGAATCTCTTCATGTTAATATGGTTGCAAAACCTGGCTTTAACCATGCTTCTAGTGCATATTCTATCAGGGTTTTTCTGAACTCAGCATATTTCTACCCTTTTTCTTTCTTTTCGCTTGAATTTTAGGAAGTCCTACTGACAGTTGTCAATTCTTCTCCGAAGATCCAAATCTCATTGTTTTGCTCTAATTATGTAATAGTGGTATTGGAAGGTTTGGCTGGTGCTTAAAGCCAGATAGAGCCTTTTTTCCTCTTTGTCTTTTCACGATGTATGCTCCTTTCAATATGACTGGTGGCCAATTGCTATCATTGTACTGATGGGAAGCATGAAATGACTTTGCCCAAAGACATGGTTATGTCTTTGTCAGTAGATTGATGTCTCTATAATAAACTAAAGACACTTGAGGGTCGGTTGGTTCATTTTTGTCTGCTTGGGGCTTTTAGGGTAATTTTTTTTTTTTTTTTTGTATTGGTTCCTGTTTTTTTTTAATGCTGATTTCTCGTTAAAGCAATGAGAAAAATGCCATAGCTTGTTTGCTGATCATCATACTGGCAATGAATTTTATCTTCTTCTAATCTCAGTATAAGATTTGTTGTGCTATTTCCAAAAACATCCACTGTCAATAGCACAGAGCTAGTACTAGGAAGCCAGTCTTTGAAGAAATGAGAGAGTTAAGAGAAAGAAACATGACAAGCTTATATAGATGGGAGATGGCAATGTGGCAAGGTACTATTGTTTTCATACCTGTCTGTTTTGAACATATTAAGCACTGATTTATTATCACAATGTAATTATATCATGCGTAGGAGTTTTCTTGAAATTCAGTATGTTAGCTTTTAGTTTGTAGTTGTTGAAACTGGAAACATACACATACGTAAATATATCTAAAGAGCAAGAACTCACCTTGTGTATGTAGTAGTATAAGCTATGAAGCTTCCTGTAAAAGTTCTTTCTTTTGGTCTGTAAAGTGCTTGATGAAAACTGCCTTTTTGTCAAAATGATCTTGAAAATGCTGTAAAAATAAATATTTTCTATTTATTATTTAAAAAGAAAATGACAAGATTGTTAATTTTTACTTTCTAAATAGCAAATAGCCATGCCTAGTAATTAATTGTTACTGGGATTTGCAGCATCATGTGAGAGATATGATGGGATGCTCAAATGGAGGTAGGTATTGGTTAGATTGTGGCATGTAGGTGAGATGGTGGAGCATTGGAAGATTTTTGTTTAGAGAAGAAAAATCAGCTTTTTGACTTCCCATTAAAAACCAGGAGCATCATAGGTACACGTTTGGACTGACACTAGAAGAGAATTTAATGGGAAAAGATAGGAAATTTTGCTCCCCACGGGGAAATACCAGCCCTTCACTGGAGGTACTCCATGTGTTTGACTCTGTGAGACAACAGCTTCCTCCTTCAGGGAAATTCAAATACTTTTTCTTGACAGCTATAAGCAATAGGCATTGATCCATCCCAGACATCTTGTGCCTCCTTCCTTTACTGCCTCTGTATAGAACAAAGAACCGGGACTCTTGACTCGCCTCTGCAACTCACACACACTGTGGCTTTTTGGTAACTCCTGAACTGCTGCATGCCTCAGCTTGGCATCCAATAAAGATGGGAATATCAAAGCTTTTTCTGGAGTGCTGCTGAGATTTTCAGATCCAAGTGGCAACAAACGTAGAAAATCTAGCTCTTTTTTCTCTTTGCACTTGCAAATAGGCTTGTTTCTAGTGGCTCCTTGGATTGGATCTGGCCTTCCAAGTGCCCACATCAGAGAAGTCAGTCTACCTATAACTACTGCACTGCTGGAGTACAAAGAGTGACCTTCTATTCAGCGGTAAGTGGCAAAAGTTTAATCTCTTCACTTGTAGAGGGGTTTGGGGTGGATTATTTTATTTTTTTCTTCAATTAAAGCCTAGGCAATCTGTTTCTTATTAAAAGTTCTGCTGATCAAGTGAATTGAGTTATAAATCAGGTTAACACGGTAGATTCTTGCAACCAGCTGCTCTTTGTGGGATGCAGCCCATAACATCTTATCCTGCGCCCACTGCACATCCCAGCAGACACATGTGGCATTTGGGGATGCATTGTGCAATGAACATGGGAATAAGTATGATGGTAACATCTGAGAATCATCTAAGAATTACTATACCAATTGTTATCTAGTCTCTACCTAGCTACATATATGTTCTGCAAATGAATTAATTTTCAGACTGCAGTATTTACATAGGAGGTTAGTGCTAATTGTTTTATGCATGACTTCTGCAAACAATCTGACTAGCACGACGAGCCCAGTAAGTCTTACTTTCTTTTTGATGCAGTTTCAGTTTTCATATTGCTGTTTTGAGCTTCCAGCATGGATGAGGATCATCTCAGCTTAAGTCATTCTAGACCACATAAATATTTCAGTTCATATTGTTTTCCTTTTTTTTTTTTTTGATTTCTCCACATAAACATACAACAGTATGAACATTACCAGAAGGTGCAAATTGGGCAAAATCTATATAAACAGACTCCAGTAGATATGAACAAACAACAGTTGGTGGAAGTGCTAAAGGAAAATATGTAGAAGACCAGATGCTCCAGACTGTTAAAACTGCTTTATTAGTCTAGATTTCCAGAGCAGTTCTTAAAGTGCTTTAGACTGACAAGGGAAAAGACTACTCAGGTACTGTAGAGTCTTTTTAGAATCCTTCAGCCTCAAGGGCAGATGTGACAGGTGGAAAGGGAACAGAGTTACATTCCTTCAGCTGCATTTCTCTTAATTCAACCTAAGAAATGACATAACAAAATCCAAGGCTAGGGAGAAATAAGTTTAAAAGCTTTAAATCAGAATTAAGCAAATCTGAATTGTCAAGATAATTGAGTACCACAGCAGATGGTCGGGAGATTTAAGCAAATTTTCTTTGAGTCTTCAAACCAGTGAGGAATTCGCAGGATAGAATGGTTAGGCTTCTGCTGTGCCAGGGGTCAGATTAAATGATCATAATATTCACAAGCTGCCAAAAAGGCCTATCTAAAATAGCTTTGCACTGAGTAAATGAGTGACTGGTCCAGGACCACAGAACAGCAAGTCAGCTTAGCATACTTTAGCCTCCAGCCTCCTGCCAAGAACAGAATGATGGTGACTCTACCAGCCCAGTCCATGACTATTCACCAAAGCTCTGCTTAGTAAGCTGGGTTTCTGGACCCAAGCTAGTGTGTCACATGCATTCTGCACAGAGTAAGTGACTACTAGAAGCAAAATGCAATGGAAATTGGGCCCCTGGAAATTGGGTCTTTAGGGAAGAACAGAGAAACGGGTTGCTAATAGCCGTTCTACACTAGGTCTGAGCACTAAAAATATTTCTTACATGGGAGCGGGAAAAGCGTGGTTTTGCAGATTATATTGTTTCAGTGTTGTTTTTTTCCCAAATAAATGAGTCACTAGACACTTGGCAAGTACCTCTCAGCAAATGACTGGAAAGGAGAAGCAGACTGTAGCAAAATTCAAGGCCTACTTTTATCTGTGTAAGATTTCCAACAGGGATATTAACAAGAAGGTAGATAAGGAATGTCATGTGGCCAAGTGTGTGGTAGCACCACAGGCCCCATATCTGCACCTGGGCCCACATTCTGATGAACCCTCCAAGCTCCTTAACAGAGATAGTAGATGAGAGCAGGAGTGACTGTTTGTCTGTTCCAATGCTACAGATAAATCCTATCCAACTCAAAAAAAACAAGCAAAGTACTCTGCGTTTGCTAATTCAGCTTTCTGTTCTTAAGACAATCACACAAAAGAGGGTTGCTCCCCACCTGAAAGAGCAGGTCACTGTTCAGTACCAAGAAAAACTATCTGTTATCTACTCAGTTTCAAAGGTAGGCGCAAGCAGTATATCACCACAGAAATAAAATATCGTTGTGGATTGTGGGTTTCTGTAACCAAAAGGCCTCTAGGTAGGTGGAGAAGCAGCTGGCACAGATACCAGTGCAGACAGATAAGAGTTTAGGAGCGGAGTATATCTATGACATTCATTCCACCCACTTATTTATTGCACACCATGCAATATGTAGGTGGCATGAGATCCATCCCCTCAACCCACACCATGATATGGTCTATGGGACTCCTACCTCTCTGTGCTACTCTGAGTCTCGATCACGAACAGCAAACAGCACGACCTCCTTGCTGGAAAGGTGGTGGGTCTGGGGAACTGGTTTAGATTGCATGGGTCTCTGGTTGGCTCTCTCTGACTCCTTGTTTTTCTTATGCAAGGTATCTTTGCAAAGCACCGAGAGCTTATTTTCTTTGCAGACACCACCTAGACATGTGGGGTTTCAATGCTGTGAAGGGCCTCGAAAGAAGTCGATACCGTAAGAAGAGATGTTTCTTCAGCTCCTCTCCAAGAGACTGCATCAAGGCTGAGGATAGACCAGTCTCCTCCACTATGGCTAAGCAGATGTGTCAGTCCTAGAACCCAAATGTGGGCATGTTGAACGATTGCTTTCCTGAACATCCAGCGTCACATGCTGCCAAATGTCTGTAGTGTGCAGCTCCTGCACACTTGCTCAGTGGAAACATCTCGCCTGCTGCTCCATGAGCTGCAGGTGCTGGGAGGTCTGAGCAGCACAGAGGGTTCACAGCCTTTGCTGTCCTTAAAGGCACAGGGGAAGAGAAAGAGTAGAATGGCGTTTTTATCTCTCTCATAAGAAAGATGGGCAAGACTGTGCTGCGGAGCCAGCAGTGTATCCCTAGAGACTTCAGCTAGAGCCTTTCTTCTTACAAAGGCCCTTCAACTCCTACGATTTGCATTTGGACATACCTGAACAATTGGCCCTTTATTCTTTAGTTACTCTTGTTAGTTAATGCTAAAATAGGCAAACTGAAAAACTATCAAAGCAAAATGCATAAGTAACCACTACTGGGAGTGACGGTTTTCACGGAAGCTGAATCTGAGCAATGTTTTCAGAAGCTTACAGGACAGGAGGTTTTTAATGTACCTTTTAGACTTAAAAATGCACTGACAAATAGATGTCTTTCTATTTGGGCAGGAGATAAAAATGAGTGTGTTTTCCTTGGCTGTGTTATACACGTGCTGCTTGAACACTTAAGCAAAACAATTCAACTGTCTTTTAATTTCGCAGGTACCTTGGCAACTGGTTTGTGGGGGTTTTTTTGTTTTGTTTGGGGTTTGAGGGTATTTTTCTGCTTAAAAATAATGCCCGAATTACCCAGCAACATTATTAACTGTGCCAGGATTTTCATGTGCATCTGTGCAATGCTAATTCTGAAACTGAAACCTTCAAGTACTGAGATCCTCAATGCGTATTAATCAGCATTAAATCCTGAATTATGTCATTTTCCTTGAGAAGCTGGTCCAGTACCTATGCTACCCACTTTTGAGTTTCCTAAAGATTCATTTCCCATCCCAAGCTCGATTTCACAGTTGTGAGGATCTTTAGCTTGTCTCTGGTTTTGCTGCTGCTGCTCATTATTCTTATCATTTGGTGTGGTGCCTTTACACCAACCTTGGCACAACTGCAGCGTAGAAGTGACTGTCAGACTGTAATTCCCCATCAGTGTCAAAGTATTTTCCTTCTGAGTTCTATTTCCCATTTTGAGAGGTATCTATTCTCTCTGTCTTGCCCTCCCTCCTGCTATTTGCACTTATGTAATGTCGTTGTTCACTTTAGAAAATTAAGAATAAGGAATTTTTGACCTTCTGTTGTCCCTGGCAGCAGGATTTGCATAGACCCACGGACCCAGTGCTCATACAGTGCAGTCTGGCAGCAGTCACACTGTTGGGGACAAACTTGGTGCTTGACCCCAAGCTCTGTCACCAGTTCAGCTGTTGATTCATTTAGCAACTTTGAAACATTCATCTACCAAGGGTTATTTCAAAGCTACGTAAGGGAGCTGGCTGCCAGTATACAATCAACACAAGTAGACACTGGGCATGGAAATCTTTTAGCTACCTTTGAAAACTTTGCCTGTCTTTCCCTCTACTTCAGGTCTGGGACACAAGAGAGGGGTGTGTAAAGACATAAAGATTCCCATAGTCCTTTTATTCTCTTTCCTAGCTCCATTTCAATGGCAGTTCTCTCTTGCTCATTCTTTTCCTGCCTCTTTCTACAGCATATATGGCATAGCTGTGGAAGCAGCACCATCTAGTTCAGTAGTTTTGTCTGGGACCCCTCAATTTCCTTCTTGTTCCCAGTTACCTCATGATCAATGTTAAAGGAAGATTTTGGAGGTCTGTGAAAGCTTGTGGAATAAAAAGACCACACAAAGAGGAGGTAAAAAAGACTGATCAGCTGGGGCTAGCTTAGGTGCTGTAGCTATTTAAATAGTTAATTAAGGCCACAATTCACAGTGTAGTTAAACCTCAAGAGGACAGAAACGCCAGCAGGTCTAAGGAGAGCTAATTTTCCCAGCAAAATCCAGTCTTTGAGTCCCAGCTCCGGCATAATGCATATCGGTTGCAATACCACCATTTGCAAAGCACTTCAGAGCATTTTTCTTATTATTATTGTTTTTCTGAAATAGGTATCATTATACTCAAAGGCTACTGTGCACAGAACTTTCCCCACTTCTTGTCACCACAACGTACAAAACATTCAAAGATTTTTTCTTCTTATTGGTAGTTTTCAAGATAGGTGTCATCATCTTCAATGTGAGGCATGCTAAGTCAATGACAGACTGTGCAGTGCCAGGGCAAGATCAGGACCCAGGAAGTGAATGAAATTCCTTCCATATCACACTGTTTTGAGGCATTTGTATTGTACGGGTTTTCCTTCTGCATTTAGAGCTCTCTGAGCTCTGCTGCCTGCTGGAGCCTCAGCACCTGTTCTCAAAGCAACATGAACAACATGCAGCTGGCAGAAAACACAGCAGCAAGCAACCTTTTGACCTCCAATCCCTAGCTCAGCTGCTAGAACTTTCCCTTACCTACCTGCCTCATCTTCCTGTCACAAACAACTTTTCACCTGTGACGCAAAGCAGCAAGCCTGAGTGAAGAAATGGGAAAGACAGACACTTCTCTGCGCAAAGGCTTCTCAGTGCTAAACACAGGTAGCCCTGGGAATGTTGTTTAACAGAGGCCAGGTGTGTCCCTCAGGAGGGTCCCCCATGTGCACAGGAGACAAGGCTTCTGCACTGGCACACAGCCCAGGGATGTCAGACGGGGTGGATGGAGCCTTCTCAAGACATTCAATAATACAGGTAATTTCATAGGTGTTGTTCACCAATTCGACCAGGATGCATGTGGGACCAGTTTGGGACAAATAGCTCTGAAAAAGGCAAGAGCAGGCAGCTCCTCCTTGCCACCCTCCTCCAAGAGACTCAGATATGGGTGTCCATTTGAGCATAGGACTTGATGCTTTGTTGGGGACAGTCTGCAGTAGGCACAGTCTCCACATCTCTTTGCCTGTGGACCTTCCTAGGCTCCAGCCCTGGCTCTTCCAAGTGGAATCTCTCTTTGCTCCATCAGAGGATACCTGCACAGGGTTGTTGAACTCTGGTTATTTTATTTGCTTGCTCTAGGGGTCTCTGCTGATGCATTTTCATCTGGCCTCTAAGCAAAATGTAAACTGAAATCCAACCGGTGCTTGTGCCTTCGGGCACAGAAGTTAGCAGGTGATCTGCCATCACTGTCTAGGTTGGGAAGGGAGAGCAACAGTGCCGATATCCAACAGTGTGGGTATTGTACATACAGCACACGGTGATAGAAACAAAGGCAGAGAGGCTGCATGAATGGCCCCTGTGGGTTGTTTTACTCCGACATCTAAGAAATCCTGGCTAAACCACGAACATTTAGAGTTCTGACTGGGCTGGATGGAAGAAATAGTGCACTCTGTTCTTAGACTTTTATGTCTTGTCCCTGATGGGCCAAATTCAGCTAACCCTGCCAGCTGAGAATTTTCTTCTGAGTTTGTACCCATCGCCACAGTGAATTGCTTTGGAAAAGACAACAGAAGCAAAACACAGAAGAGCAGAAGCCCCATGAGGCAACAAGTGCATCTCTCAGCAAGAGACAATTCTTTAAAAACATGTATCAGTTTCCAAACTTAATAACTGGGATATTACAAGTTATTTCAAGATTCTCCTCCCATTGCTTTAGGCTCAGGGCAGCCAGAGGTAAGAGTAATGCTTAGCGGGATACAAAAAAATTAGAAACCTCCTAGTGTGCCAATCCTATGACAAGGATTTTTCCATCTTCTGATTTTTTGAGGAAATCTGAACTCTTTTCAAAAATTTTAAGTGGTGCTCCAACCCCCATATTTAACAAGGATGACTAATGTGAAGAGAGCAGAACAGACAAATCAGAGTCCAGTTTCTAATATAGATGTTACAGGATATAGTGGCAAAATTTTTTTCTTCTTTAACCCAGACTTGAAAGTATTGATACTTCTACAGAATACTTCAAAGGAAATTTGTGTCACTCCCTACCAGGAAAGGCCCACTCAAATACTGAAGTAATAGTTTTATTATTGTTTACCATATTACCAAAAATAAACCTCCTGGAAATCATCAGGTACATAGAAATTGTATCACAGCTCTCATATCAGCTGTTGAGCACATGTTATATACCGCTTGACCTAGAGAAGAAAAGGAAGAGGATTCTCCAATTATGAGCATTTTTCCCAAGGCTTTTAGTTATTTTTCCTTCTCTATAAAAGCAACTACAGTTAAAGATGCAGTATGCAGTCTTTCTGTGTTGCAGGACTAAGGTTGTGAATGTAGTAAGCTGATGCCTGACACTGATGTTCCAGTCAGGCCTGTTTTGCTAACTTTTCCAAACTGTATCTCTCTTATGGGCAACTCATAACTGTCAAGAGTGGCTAATATGCATTTAAACAGATTCAAACAAAGAATAATAGTCTTTAACAGAAGATTCGGTTTGATTTATTTCCTTTATCTTGAGAGGAAAGTCCAGCATAAACCCATAGAGTAGTTACATTTTCTACTACAACTTTTCCTAGAATTATGTTACTCAATGTTTGTCAACAAAAGACGGAAACATGTTCGTCCTAAAGAAAGAAACAGTGTAAACTTGATTCCTTGGGGGAAAAAAGATTTTGCCCTTAGACAGAAAGTCTGATATTTATAATGCAATATCCAGTTACTAATGACCATGTGGTTCAGTTCTCATCATTGACAATCACCTCAAACTATCTCCGGGAAAAGTAGCTACCAGTCTTAAGCCAAGAGACGTGAATCCACCTTTTAATTGTCAGTACGCAGCACTTCTATGGGAAAAGATAAGAGGGAGTAATCAAATGTACTTTCTCATGCCTTCTGAAACACTGAAGTTACTCAAGAGAGATTTAAGCCTCATGAATATCTGCATTCCCTCTCACAAATACCTTCAAGATTTTTTTTAAACTGATGACATGCCATCTTATACAATATTGTGTTCACACTTAAAAAGCTTCGTCCCGAGTCCTTCCTGCTTTTGAGATTTATGTCATTATTCAGCCTGGCACAAGACAGTCGGGCTCTTCAAAGGCTGGCTTCTGGAAGGCTATGAGCACTCCTCTCCTAGAGCTCTACAGAGCATAAAATAGTTGTGGATTCAGTCTGCTTGTAATGTAGCATGTTTGTGTGGGATGTAGCACTGTGCTCCTCATTTGGCAGGTGAGGAGGCTGACACATCATATACTAATACCAACATTTGCAAATATTTTCCTAAAGCTAAGCACTAAGTTCTTATTTTGACATTTAAAAAAAAATAATTAAAAAATAGCCCATTTCAGTTCCCATCTTCTCCTGAAGTTCATGGCAGCTGCAGATACTAAGCATATATAGAAAATTGTGTTGTTGATCTAATGGATTTAGGTGCCTTTCAGAAGTAATGTTTCAAATTATTTCTCCAAGGAAGGAACGTGCAGCATGAGTAGGGATCTGTAGTACTGAGCAGAAAGAGACATAATTCTTCTCTTTCGAGCCTATGATTTATCAATACTCAGCTTGAACACTGAAAGCTACATTGATGTCACTTGTGACCACCTAGCCCCAAACATAGCATTGTGAAACAGGATATGCTTACAGCAAGACTGCATATTCATCTGTAGTTCTAATTTCTTTTTAGACATTCCTTAGGACAAAGCCTTTAATTATGTCATCACATAACCATCTGCCTTTTACAGGAGCTCTCCCTCTCTTTCATCACAGGGGATGGACTGTGCTAAGATAGTGAGTAGCTTCTCAATATTGTGTTTGTGACTGATGGGAAGGTGAACAATCTTTCTTTACTAAGCATCATACAAATTAATCAAATTAATTTTATCATATAACTCTCCTATGAGACATAAGGCCCACAAAACTGTACATAAAGCTGAGACAGAGAGAAAAAGGTCAAACCATTAACTGTGGGTCTTCAGTTTGGCCAAGCTACTTCAATTTACATAACATTATAATATTATATAGAAATCATAGAAAATCACAGCTTCATTACTTCAGTACCACATATAACTCCCTAAAGCTGGAAAACAATCCTATTATTTTAAGTTGATGAAAGACAGTCTTCTGCTTTCTCTCAATCCCTCTCTTCATTTACTACGAGATTTTACTTTACCACATGAACCTGATTCATCCCTAAAACAAGTTCATCCTGTTACTGAATAGAAAAGCAGCCCATGGGAAGGTGGTGTTCATTTCCATCTTTAAAATCTGTCTTCACATGTCTATACAAAGGAAACAAATCAGGGATATGCTTTTTAAGAGTTTAAGTTTACAGATGGTGCATGATAGTACTGTTCCTGTGGGCAAAATTCACCATGTTTATCAAACTGAAACACAGCCTGGGGTTTGCACCCAGCAGCAGAGCAGTGACAGCCTAGTGGTGGTTGCTCACGGTCTGGGCTCTGTTCAGTCATTGCATAGTCCGTGCAGTAACTGAGTGGCAGTAAGGGCTTCTCACCCTCTCAATAGCCCGGTGCTACAGAGTGGTGGGATGCTTTGCCAGTGAGTTTACAGCAGGTGTCGAGGCCACTGGCTCATTCTGGAAGGAGTGATCTCTGTGCCAGATATGTCTGCTTCCTCACTGATCTTCTACAGCTTCTCTGCTCAGGGGAGAGGTCCAGGTCTCCATGTCCAGTATCTCGTATCCCCTTGGAAGGCACGTCGCAGGCCTGATCCCCATAGTAAATTTGGACTGAATTTCAGTGCTTGTTAAAGAAGCTGTTGGATTTATTATTTTATTTTTACTGACAAAACGAAATATTTTATTTTACCTTTCAAAATTTGAGTTTGGTTGAACTGTTGGAAAAGTACAGCCCAAACAATTTGTCAGAATTTCAAACAGCTGCAAGCAAAGTCTTACATCAGGAGATGCTGTAAAGCTTTAAGGCAGTACCAGGGTAGCAGTCCTCAGCAACACATGTTGGAGTAGACTTACAGCCAAATTCAGAAGTACAAGAAAGCCAAAATCATAAGTACAGGAAAGAAACTTTGCAGTTCATAGTGCTGTTCGGCAGGATATTTCTTACCGTTTTAAACCACTGTCAAGCAGTCTGTCTGGTTGAAAATCTAGATGCATCCATTATCCCCTGACATTTATTGTGACTGTGTGCTATTTAGATGAAAGAAAAGTTATTCATCTGGGAATCACTTGACAATATAAATGGTATTATTTTCAGCTTTTATTGTCACTGCAATTAATCAAATGAGAGACAATCACATTTCTTTGCTTATGCTATAGTTCATCTAAGAAATCTGGCAGCTTCCTTTGCCTAGGCAGTGCTTATTTTGATAATCTGTCCTGTTATAAGGCAAGTTTTTATCAGTTTAGGATTGATTTAGGATTGACTGAGTTTCATCAAAGAGGATTCTGCAGTAGCTTTTAATAGCATCATGTGCTCAGACATAATATGCAAGACACGAAAGGAGAGATATAAAATATGCAGCAAAGACTAAGAAAGCTTATTCTTTCCAATGGCTCCTGGCAGCCATGCACATCCAGCCCTCTTCCACACCACAGCATGTCCATTTCTCTTTGGTTCAACTATGTGCACGTGAAGTGGGGGCCTGGTGTTTCACAAGCCACTTTCTGTGAAGTGAACATAAGCTGCTGTGGGGGGTGAATATAAGAAGCCACAGAGGCGCTGTCAGATCTCTAGTGTCTCTGTTTTTGTGAAACAAAAGACAGATTTATGAGGACACAAAAAAGCTCTAATATTTTAATTCATAATTCACATGATTTTTAAGGATATGTTACTTACTTAATGTAGATAGATGTAACATGATATAATAGTCCCTAATGAATCATTTACAAAATCATTTACAAATAATTGGTATTTCAAACTTGGTTTGAAATAACATTCACTGACATTCTCCATGGCAAGCAAAAACCCTTCCTATCTGCACTCTGAAAAGAAAGAGAATTGGAATGTTTTTATGGTTCAGAAATGGGATAAAAGGTATCCAGTGTTTGTTAAGATAGTTCATATATATTAAGATAGAAAAATATGGAGAAAAATGAGAAAACAGTGTAAAATCTGCTTATATTAGGACATTTCCTTGAAGCTTTATCAACCTATCTGAAATAAGGGCCAAAAAGCTCAGGATTTTTAAATATTTATTTAAAACTTTCATCAGCTAAGAATTATTCCAACACTCCCCTCTTTCATACAGCTGAACTTAAAAGAAAAAAAATATCTATCAGCTAATTAGAAAGAATTAAATAGCAAAATAAAAAAAAAAAAAAAAAAAAAAAAGAAAAAGGCTTTTTATGTAGTTAGGAAGAGCACAGGAAGTAGTACCCGGAGTAATCGGGAAGAAACAGGGTGTGCGCTTGTGTCTTTTGGTTAGATTCTCCTTTCTATCTTTTCTTCTTCTTGAAATATAAGCTTTTATGCTGTAGATAGGTCACCCTGCACTTTTTTTTATTCCACTAATACATAACTCATTATTTCTGCACAAATAAGTGAGCTTTCTGTTGGTGGAAGATAGAAAACAGAGTCTCATAAGTTTTGATTGGTGCATTTAATCACCATTGGGTCTACAGGGTCGGTTGGAGATACAGGCAAATGACCCACATTCAACAGTCTTCATAAAAAAGTCATTTATCTGATGCTGTGGTGTCCTAACATCACTAAGCAGATAGTCTTTTACTATCTCTCAGTGATGCAGAGAGACCCCAGTCACCCACAAGGAGCCGCTGAGCATGTCTTCTCCATAGGATGCCAATGTATACATACAGTTGATTGCCAGGCCTCTTTTCATCTAGGGTGATTCACGAAGCATGCTTAGTGTTCCATAATGCAAGGCTGACAAAGCTGGCAGTATCTTTTCTATTAAAAAAAAAGAAAAGATAGTCTGAGGTAAAAAACAAAAAAGAATTTTCACAGTTCAAAAAAGATCTTAAAAAAGATTTCAGAAAGTAATATCTTGGCTGCACTCCAAAGCACTTCAGACTTGACTGCCAAAGGATTAAGTCTCCAGTAAGATAAAAATATCTGTATACACACACACATTCAATATATGTCTAAATAACTATTAAAATAATACTAAATGATTCAAACTGGCACAACCATGAAGACTACAGGCAATTCCTCAATAACTATTGCTTTGTCCTTGTGTCTGAAGTTCACAGAAACTTTGCCAGAGTGAGATTCTGTGAAAATCCAAGGTCCAAGCCATGTCTCCTGCCTCACTCCTGAAGTACAGGAGGCATCTCTTCCAGCAAGACTTATAGTCGCTTTCCAGAATTAGGACTAATCTGCAATACCTTATCTACCATGCTAATAGGGGGACTGAAAACACAGGTAAGACTATTTTTTCAGTTATTAGTTTTTAATAATTCTGGAAACTTACTCTGAGTTTATTAATTAATATTTGTTTTCTAAGTTTGTTCTGAAGTCAACTGTTGCCTTTGCAGCAACCCGGTTTCCAGTGCTGATTTATTACGACACCTCTGAAAAATCCTGTTTTCCCAAAAAGGGAATGAACACCATAATTTTCTGGCAAAGGTTTACTGTCTAAAGGAACAGATGGTTCTTCTCTTGGTAAACATGAAGTTAAATAGCAAGTGTAACAGTAATCATGGTAACTAGTCAAAATTAGCCTTCCACTGCAACATGCAACTGTTGCATGTTGGCCTGTGGCCAGGTGGTCATGCCCATTAGCTTCACACCACCTTACTATTTATTAAATGGCTGTCTTCTACACCTAGGAGAGAGAACATGGATTTAATGAAGGAGGAAGGGACCTGGAACTGACAAGGCAGTATCTTTTCTTCTTGATTAAATACTTCATTAAAAGCTCTATGCCGCTCAGTCGCTTGTAAGTTGTGATGAGGCAGGGAAGAAGTCAGTGCTGTCTAGCTAAGTATCATGCATAGAATGACCAAGAAGAACTAAGAAAGAGTTTAATTTCAGCACATATATTTAAGCTTAAGGGTTGAATTTCAGCATGTACTATTTAAGATTGCTATAAGACTAATTCTTCCTGCAGGTGAACGCTATTAGTAGCCAACTCTGAATATTCAGTGACTATTCAATGAATACTTAATTCGGCCGTCTGAAGTGAGCCTTGAGGTTTGAGCTCTCTGCTGCTAAGCACAATCACTAATGTGAAAGAGGTCGGTGGTAAAACTAGCCCAGCTAGATCATTGCACATTTTGTCAGAACACAATGGACACTTCAACAGCGGCATGCAGAATGACGTTTAAAGAAAAGATACGATTTTCTAGGAATTATAAACTGCTTTTTTTTTCCTAGTCCTCAAAATTATTTCAAATGCTGAAGTGGTGTAGATTTTCTATGCGAAGCATCATAGGAAGATTACTGGAGGAATTCTGTCAGGATCAGACATGTAACTGAACACATGAAATATGAGCTTAGCATGGCTTTATTTATGGTTTATTTTGGTGAAGATTAGATAAAGGTCTGTGATTAAAGCATACACGAACAGAAAACAGGGCTTCTTGGTTTTATGATTTTGTAACCTGGAGTGGTGAAAGAATGCATCCAAGGGAAGCTTAAGAACAGTCTCTGAAATAACAGTTGGCAATACCACAGTTATACTTCACTACTTTCTTACATCTTAGCACACACCATAACTTAAAAAATGAAATGAAAGGATAAGTAAGCCAGAGAATGCTCCATTACTCCAGGCCAAGTAGACCACTGACTGCTCCATTAGAATCTTTAATTATAAAGCTTCATAAGTTTATCCAAAATTTGGATGTGCATACAGGAATATCCCTGGGTAGAGCTGCTCAGGACTATGCATCTTGATTAATTTGAGGAAAATTAATTTTCAGCATAATTAAAATTGTGCACATGAACTATGCCTCAATACTGAGGAGCTATCATCACTTTCCATGAAGAAACTATGGGAGTGTTTCATTTTAGAGTGGTTTCACTATTCATCTGCATCTGTCTATGCCTGATGGAAGCTCTAGTTTGATTATACTTTACCCTCTGCAGGCAAAGCCTCATAGCCAGGCCTATATCTTCCCGCTATGCCATGCTTTCCATTCTCCACATTTTCTGTAGAGTAAAGGAGGCATCCAATGCCTCTCTTTCACTGTTTGCAGCAACAGTGCAGCGTTTTACAGCAGCCTGGGTAATATATAGCATTATTTCTATTCATATTACATATATTATTGCAGTGCTAGTGCTGAGATCAGGGAGGCTGTGTGGAATCAGCAGAAGGTAAAATTCAGATAATATAGCATGTGAAACATGCAAACTCTAAGATGCTTCTGATCTTTATGTAAACACTTGAGAATTGGGATATATAACGGCACTATTGACAGCGTAGTAGCTTGAATACCTGTTGAGTAGAAGATAAATGGCCAGTCTAGACTGAACATGAAGTTATTACAAAAGTGATGAATGATCTTACTGCTTTTAGAGATTAGCTTAGAACTGCTGGAAACCTCAACTGTTGTTTGCTGTGTTTCCAAATGGCTACCTGATTCTGATGATGAAATATTGAGGCATATATTACAAGGTCTGTCTACAGACTGCATAATGAGTAGAGAGAAATACATTTTGCATTCTCTTTTTAGTCTAAAAAATGAACTTTCAAAATATTGATATGATTTAGATTAAATGATTCAAAACTTCATGCAGTAAAAGAAAAAAATTATTACAATCCTACTTTTTAATGCTAGACATACTAAAGGTGATTGTACTTTAATTATGCACTATAATTTGAACCACAAGTCAAGCATTCAATTTTTAATTCATCCAATCCATTATTTTGTTGTTTAGATACTAAAAGAAAAAAAAAAAAAAAGAGAGAAAGGAGTCAGAAAACAGCTTCTGTTAGCTAAACTACCGTTAATCTCACAGGATGATTTAAAAAGCCACAGGTCTCATTGTATTGTTTATAAAACACAGTATCACTTCAATCTCAGCTAAACAAAATCAGTCATCAAAAGCTTTAATCCTCCTAATGTTAGTTCAACAATTGTAATATTAATATGCAAATATCATAAATCAAAGTATATAATTAACAGCAATATTTGAACTACCATTTTTATTAATGGTATTGATGTTCTTTGAAAGCCAATTCCAAACATAGACACAGAAATAACTTAAAATATGATTTAAAGAGCACAGAGTGGTAGACCACAAAAACAGGGTTTTCTGTAGAAAAAAGGCCATTAGCTTTTGCACACAAACTGCTTTCAGAAGTCTGTCAGAGGAAAGCACAGTCTGACTTTGCCCATGTTCTTGTTATTAATTGTGTCTCTTCCATCTATGTTATCCTAAAGGATGATTTCTTCTTGAGTTTGTAAGCTGAGTTTTCATATTCACACCGAAGTTTGGGTGAGGATAAAGCCTGTCTCAGGTGAGAATTAGGCTCGGTGTTACGGATCTCGCCTTGCCAACAAGCGTCTCTGGCGGGAAGGTTGACAAGACGATGTGGGTTAGATCTTGCTTCTTCCCAAGTGCACAAGGTTGACTGATTCCAGGGAATTTGCTTTCGGGGTATGCGGTACCGTACAATCTTTCAGATTCACTTCATACTCACCACAACCTTTGTGTGGAGCAGGTCACCAGTGTTCAGAGCACCGTGGCTGCCGTCAAACCGTCTGCAACATACAACATATATGACAAGCACAGTTGTTAGGTTCAAATGTCGGTCAGCAGCACATAGCACGTGGGCACTTCCTGCACAGTAGGTAGGGGTGCAGGCTTCTGCACCTGCCAGCTCAACATTTGCTACTGTACACTGCAGCCTCAATGCCTACACAGATGCTAAACAAAATCCATCAGACCTAATCTCTGGCCCTGAAGCATACTGGCACAGCGTGAATCCCTGTGGCTGAAATCCTTTACTCGCCAACACAGAGTAATCATCCTCAAATTGCCTTTGGGGATGGCTCCCAGCCCATGCTGGCCCTTGACCAACATCCAGGAATGGCTCGGGAGACTCCTCGTAGGCATGCACCAAAAAACATGCCAAGAAAGGATTGTGCAAACACTTTAATGGTACAAACTATATCAGCAATACTTAGTTTTCCAGGGAAGATAATGAGAATCTAGGGATCATCCCTGCTTGGGCAGTGAATGAGGGCATCATGATCGCTACCATCCCAGAGTCTCATTCATCTGCCATGACCTGGTGTTCCCTCACCTGCTTTAACCCAAGGAGCTCCTAACTTTTCCCTTTCTAGGCCCCTTCCTCCCTTTCCCCTTATGGAGGAGAGTCTCACCAGCTTTTCTCCCTAAGGCCTCTCAGTGCAGGCAGCAAGCACTGCAGGAAGCTTGCCAAGGGGTGCAAATTCAGCCCCAATCAGATCTTACTGAACTAAATGTCCTGCTAAAAAAAAAAAAAAAAAAAAGTTATCGAAGGATTGGCTGCTGCTCACTAATGTCAAGAAGTTACTCCAAACACACGACATTATATCTCTGTTTTAAAAATGCCAAGCAAGCCACAGCAGCTAGTATTTAAAGATGTGCAGAGTAAAACACATTCCAGATTACTTTCAAAAACTCTCACAGTCGATGAAACAAATTGTAGTCTTGCCAGATAGGGCAAGACAGACCATTTCAGCTCTTTGAAAACTGCTTTGCAGAGAAAAATAAGAGAAGAAATGTGAAAATATTTCATTTACAGTGTCCAGTGTCCAGAAAAAATTATTTTCTTAAAATCCCTGGAAGTTCTCATATAAAACATTGTTGAAATGGCATCTTCCTTAATTTGTTTTTCATAAGAAAAAATAAGACCAAATCAGCTGATGGAGTTCCTTATTCTTTGAAATCGCTGTTTTCAGATTGACATGCTAAAGAAATGGAAACATTTCTGTGATAGACCGAGTGCAGAACTGTACTTGAGTCGTGGTGGGAACATGGTTTGCTGTGTGTTTTAGTGCTATGCACAAAACCAACATTGGTTTCTCCTCAGTCTTTGGCCTTTTTTAGAGGATACATGACAATAGGCATCAGCTGCAGTGAAAAAATTTGATGAAAGCCTGCTGGAAACCACAGCAGATAGCAACACCAATCCATAGATTAGCATTTCAGTGTTATTATCCTTCAGGCTGTGCAGATGGTGATTTGCTTAGTGCCTGCTCTTTTCAGGCACTGGCCCTAGTTTCAGACACTATCTGTCCCTTATCTCATTTGCATCATTTTCATTCAGAATAATAGTCTTTAAATTCCACGATATTTTCAAGCTCAGTGGTGCCAGAATGACCTAGATAGTGGCAGACATCTGGAGAAAAAAAAGACAGATAGACAGCTGGAAGTGCTATAGATTATGCTTACTCAAACTCTGAGTTTTCCAGTCCTCTTTGGTTTATAACTTTCTTCTCTTCTTAGTGGAGATAGATAGTTCAGCACTGTTCCATACTTCTGAATCAATTGTAGGCCAAGAGCAAAGAAGATTGCTTCCTGAATCTGTTAAAATAGGTTAAAAGGCTCATTACTGAATGGGTGCTATGACCTGTTCTATATAGGGACCAGACTAGTTGATCAGATATGGTGTAGTGTCCTGAAAGTCTGTAAGTCTTTTAATTTATGGACACTGATACTTTGTTGACACTATGGGATTCCAAATATTGCCAAGATGTTGAAGTCCTGGAAAAAAACATGCCTCCAGCTTGGTACATAGCTCCTAGACTCAGGAAATATTGTAGACAAAAGAAGGAGGCAGGTGCAGGAAGCAAAGCCTAGCGTAAGTGACAGATTATCCATCACATGTGGCAGGGACAGGAGGTGGCACAAATAAGAGAGCAGCAACGTCCAGCAGCAGTGGATGAGCTATGCATGGGCCTGGCATGACCGCAGTTGCCATCCTGCATCAACCTGCTGTTGAGGAAAAATAGCTGTCAGTTTCTCCTGCTTTCTCTTTTGCTTGGATGAAACACTCACCACAGTCCTCATCGTGGATTTTGCAGAAAACAATTCCTCTCTACCTGTTTTTACCCTGCCCTTTAACTCAGCAGAGTTCTTATCTGCATGATGTTTTCAACCTGAACACTAAATCACAGTCAGCTTCTATGCCAGGTGTGATGGTGTGAATTTAAGCCTTAAATGTGATTGCACTTAGAGGCAGGTACATGGCAGCATTATTTACAAGTGTCCAGAGTGGGCCATGTTTTGTCCTCCTGGGGAGCACAGCCATCCACACCCTGCCCTGTTCACAGGAGCACAGAAGCAGATGAGGACAGAGGGAAGACGTGGAGCCTTTTATACCCTTTTGCAGAAGCAGGTGGGAATTTTCAGCTAGAAGGAGCAGTGCCAGTGGTACTTCTAGTTTCTACAGCATAACTCAAGCTTCTCCTGTTTTTCCAAGAGGTAAAGGCCAAAGACGCACAGATACTGCAATGTGTTCAAGGCTCTCACCTTGAGTGGGTGTTAGGAGTTGCTCATAGAAAGCATCTCCAGAGATGTTTCTCATGTTAAATGAACTCCACAAGATACTTGGATGAGAAACTCAGCATGCAGGACTATCGTGCTGAAATTCATTGCAGAATCACAGAATCATAAAATGGTAGGGATTCAAAGGTAGTTGGTAGGTTAACTGGCTTATAAGTAACTGGGTCCTCCTTGAAGACTGGAGTGACATTGCCTTTCCTTCAGTCCTCAGGCACCTCTCTTGTTCTCTGTGACCTTTCAAAGATCATCCAAAGTGGCTTAGCAATAACATCAGCCAGCCCCCTCAGTATTTGTGGGTGCATCCCATTGGGGTCCAAGGATTTGTGGGTGTCCAGTGTGCCTAAATGATCTCTAACCCAACCCTCCCCAACCAAGGGAAAGTCTTCCTTTTTCCAGACTGTCTCTTTTACCTCCAGAGATTGGGATTTCTGAGGGCTGGCCTTACCAGCAATGACTGAAGCATAGAAGGTGTTCTGTAACTCAGCCTTCTCTGTATCCTCCACCACATCATGTATGCCATCGCCTTCCTTCTGAGCCATATCATGCAATGGGCTGTACAACGTGGCACAGAACAGCTTCAAGACATATGAGACCAATGCCAAAGGGCAGAGAAACCGCTGTCTTTCCTATTTCTAGTCACCTAGCAACGGAATATTTGACTTTTTTATACAACATGTATCAATTTCCAGACGAGTCCTTGGCTATGACTCACCTTACCACAAGAAGCAATGCAAGAAACCCTCTTTTAAGGCTCTATTCTGAATCAAGAGATTCTCCATTCTATTATATTGCCTATACTTACTCCTTGACAATTCTATATCAGTGATACCATCCTGATTTTGAACAGAAAAGCTACTGTAGGCTTAATTTTCTTACAAAAAATTTATCACAACTCATGTTTCATTGATTTCTTACAGTTTCAACTAACTGGTTTCCAACCAAAACTCTATTCTTAAATACCTTCTTGGTCAGTACTATCTAAAAATTAACATTATCAAGTACCAGGTAATACACATATAAGCCTTAGAATTTGCTGAAAAAAACAGGATTGTAAGACAGCCTTGGACAGCAGAGTCAGTATGGCACCAGTGCTACCTTCAGCTGCTAGGTCTGAAGTTTAACTCCTACTTATAAATAAACATGTCTTTTCTTCAAAAATATTTCATTTGAGTACATAGCCACATTATATTAAAAAGACAAGTAGAAATAATTAAAAAATAAAACCAAAACCAAAGCATTTCATATAATCTTTTTTTTCATAGAACTCTTAATTCTATGTTAGTATTTAACATTCTGATAGTCAAATGGTTTGACTTTCTCCTGTAAAGGTCTTTACCCAATTTCCTTCTACTTAGTTTTCTAAATGTTCAGAATGCTTAATTTCTTTTTTTAGTCTTATTTGTAGAACACATTTTTCAATTCATTCAACCTGCAAGTGAATCGAAAATGCAGTTGACCGCTGTTTGTTCTGTTGATAGGTTACTTTCTGCAAGTAACATCGTCTGGTGCTCAGTTTATCTTCTATCGAATGAGAACAACAATCCTTTATAATCCTTTCTCTCTTTTTTACTCTGGTGGACATCCTCACTATGCTCAGGGATCACACTTGGCACAGTGGAATGAATGCTCATCCTCCAAGTGCTGTTGGACCTGATATAACAATAAATTTAATATCGCTGAAGTGGAACCAAACAGCCTTTCTCTTGTCTAATAATTACTTGAATGACGAGAACTTAAAACTTCATCTCCAGATCAAGTATTCTCAGTATGTATAAAACTGCGTAAAGCTTTTATTTTACTCTTGTGAGACAGTCATTCTGGATTAAAACTACTTTATATTGACCTTATTTTCATAATGCAGTTAAGATTTTGCCACATTGGTTTTCATTAAATGGCGTGGAGTCTTCGTGTGATTCTTACTGTTATTCCCTTAGACTAAGAGATACGGGAATCACAAGGGCCTATGTTCTTCAAGGTGTCCATTGCAGTTTCCTGAGCATCTGTAAACTACAAGGGATTTTGTGAATTCTCGGTAAGATATGTACAGTGTGTTCCAAAATAAACTCCAGAAATGGAAATGGACATTGCTGGCTCACCTTATTCACAAAGTGGATCAAAATGCCTATGTAAAAGCTTTTGATGAAGGTAATCTGGTACGCAGTTTGTCTCTTTGGGCATTATCCAAAGCTTATTCAGTTCTATGTTCAGTGTAAAGACTGACTGCATAGGTTTTAGATTATACTCTGGTTTTCCATTGCATCCTTTCAACCAATCCGCTCTTTCAGACATCCTCAGCTTCGTTTATCTGGTATTTGTTTCTTGTCGTGTCTTAGCTCCTCCTTTTGCCTTGAAGAGCCTATAGCACATTGTCTCCTTATTCTCTTCACAGAATACTTTTGGTACATTCTCTGAGTCCAGGAGAAACTTAAAAAAGAAAAGGTTCAAATACTTATTCTCATAGTAAGCAGTATGCAGTTTTATTCACAAAATTAAAGTAATAACAGAGCCATAACAAAGGCAATGTCCTGATCTAGATCACTGGTTCTCATCTTTTGTGTGTCTCAGTCCTACCTGAGAAACGCCTTCCTAAGGCTCAGTATTTCTTGCCACACTGAGTCCTGCTCCTGTCTCATTCCCACAGACTCTGTAAGGGCTTCTGCCTCAGCTCTTCAAAGTTCCCCTCCAGCTGCGCAGGCCAGAAGCAGCTGAGCTGGTCTTGCACACCCCTTGTCACTTGAGAGTGGTGTGGCAAGGATCTCATGGTTGCACTACAGAAATTCTACTGCTGTAACTAATTTACATGTAAAGTGGGAAGTCATACCACAACAAGTGGGTGTCATTATGCTGGAAAGAACTGCAGTGATATTATAAATGACATATAGATGGAAAAAGCTTATAATAATAGATGACTTGATGGACACAAGCTATACTTTGTGAACGTGTGATTAGACACGACAGTCCTTATTGTTTCATGAATCAGAATTTGATGGGAGAAGCAATATCAAAAATTTTGCATTGTGAATAAGGCTTTTTCTGCAAAGCTCTTGAGTGGAAACTTGGCATATATGAATAGCTTTCCTGCTGGGCTGGTTACATCAGCTACCAGACAACACAAGGGGAGCTGAGAGAAGTTGTCTTCCTTTTGTACACATACATTTGCCAAAGAGGGCCGTTTGAACAGCGTCATCCAGTAAGGCGATATAACCCTTTGCAGTACCAGTTGACACTGCTATCCTGTGCAGCTCGCACAAGACTTATCCTCCAAAGGAACAGCATTTGGTCTGGGCACATCCACAGGATTCAGATCCATCCCTAAACTTCCTAGATTACAGTAAGAGTTAAGTCAGCCTGTAAAACAGCAACCATAATTGACTAGTCATTCTCAGAATAATTGTGAAGTATTTGACCTGACTGCTGTGAAACTAGAAATTATCCCATTAAGAAGTCAAATGCTTTGTTTAGCACAGCAATGACTGACTTTGCATCAGCAGATGCGCACCTTGTCCCATTTTAGGCAATAGCAAGGAATGTAGGGAGTTCAGGAAGGCAGAAAAATAGTTTAGAAAAGATCTTCCTTAATCAAACAAACAGGTTGGCATCCTCCCTTTCTTCAAAAACAGTACTGCTGTGCAAATAAAATCGTAAAAGCGATGGTGAAAAAAATCAAAGCACAAGTAACACTTTTTGTCTGACATTTACAATAGTAAGTTATAAATGTGTTGGTTTTGCTAGTGTGTTAGTTTTGCTACGGTTCATCACAAAAGCAGAATCTTCCTCCTATCTGGAGATCTTATGTCGTCTTTTTCTTTTTTATGTGAGTGGGGGTATCCCTTTGTGTATATTGTCAATAAGAAGGAAAAAGACTCTGAACTCAAAGTATCTCAAAGTAGTCTAAAAAATATAAAAACTGTCATAATACTTTAAGGATAAAAGATTGGAAAGATGGGAGAAGACTGGTGTGTGATTACTGTTACAATTTCTTTTTGCATAAATATCATTTTGCGCTTAGGGGAAAAAAAAAAGATCACAGAAATGGGAGGTATATAAGTGATGTTAGGATGAAAATATATTCTAATTTCCTGCAATCCAAAATGCTTAGGAACAAGTTTGCTTTCATCTATTTTAGATATTCAAAAAAATTATCAGTGCCTGACAGCTCTAATATGGAAAATAATTAACAATGTTAAAGCTCTCTTCACCTGGCTCTTGACTGCAACTCAACTGTTGGACATGTGCACATGAACTTTGAGCACAGTTAATGAAATGATAATGTGCTATAATAACATGATAATTAGATATGTCATTGGCACTTCAGTCTTCTCTAAGTCAGCTTGTAGTGAGAAGATGTCGGATTACTGGAAAAACCAAGATACTGTGAATGAAAAATTATCATAACCCAGTCTTGCAGTGAAAGCCTTGTATCCTTCAAAAAGGGAAAAAAAAATATCTTGTGAGAGCAGGGGCCTTGAGCCATATAAGTAACGATTTGTGACTCTGCAATTAGTCATGATATCCTTAGTATTCCATGCTGTTTGGTGGAAATTGTAGCACAAGCAGTTTTAAATTAAGAACAAGGATTATCACTCTTTAGAACTGAGGGAGTAATTGATTCATTCAAATAACTACATCTTGTAAGAAGCAAAATAAAAAAAAAAAAAAAAAGGGATTAGTTTACAGAGAAGAACATCACCGCCAAAACCAGGTACAAAACTTTAGCACCTACAGACACCCGTGATCAAGCTCTATATAGAGAAACTTCAGCAGCATGCAGTGGGTACTGTAAAAAGAAATGATGTGTTCTCATAGTGGGTGACTCTGTCACAGGGCACACTGATGCATCCATCTGCCAACCTGACACCAGAGTTGCAAGAGTTTGACTGCCTCCTGGGAGCTAGGATCTGATACACTGCTGAAAGGATGCCACAACTTGTCAAGAGCACTCTCTACTTATCCACTGTTACTCTTCCATATGGGTATGAGTGACGTTGTGAGCCAGAACCTGGACAGAATTGAGGATGACTAAAAAGCCCTGGGGGTGCAAGTGAAAAATATTGGTTACCAAGTTATCTTTTCCTTAATTTTACCAGTTAGAAGAAAGGGGGCAGCTAGAAAGAGGTGAATAATGAGTATCAATTCCTGGCTACAGCGGCTGGTGCTGTCACAAGTTTTTTTGGGTTTATGACAATGAGATATTTGTTGATGATTATAGCCTGTTAGGGGGAGATGGAATACACCTGTCTCGAAGAGACAAGGGAATTCTTTGGAGCAAACTGACGAATTTGGTCAGGTGGGCTATAAACTGAAGAACTCAGTGAGTGGGGTCCAAGATAGCATTGCTAATGCTACTGCATCCAACAGGGGGATAAGCCAGGCCAGCCAGAGCAGTGACAAATGCTCTTTAACTGCCTTCCAAGATAAGAAGCAGAAGGACAATCACCTCAAGGATGTGCATGACTATGGTGGTTGATCTTTGCATCCCTCCAGGGATACCTTCTTGCTCATTAAACCTCTGAAATGCCTGTACACCAACATGCACAGCATGGGGAATGAACGAGAGGAATCAGAGGTCTGTGTGCAGTCACAGGACCATGTTCTCATTCAGTAACTGAGACATGGTGGGATACTTTGCATGATTGGGACGCTGTCTTGGAGGGCTACATACCTGTTAGGAAAGACAGACCAGCAAGGTAAAGTAGTGGAGTTGCTCGTTATGTGTGAGAGCAACTGGAATTTATCAAGCTCTGCCTAGGAGCTATGAAGAACAAATTGAAAGCTTACGGGTAAGAACTAAGGGGTAGGCAAATATGGGTAACACTGTTGTGGGTGTTTGCTACAGGCCACTTGATCAGGAGGAGGAAGCTGATGAGGCCTTCTACAGACTGCTGAATGTAGCCTCACGGTCACATGCCCTGGTGCTGATAGAGGACTTCAACTACGCTGATAATTGCTGGAAAGGCAACACGACGAGGCACATATAGTCCAGGAGGTTCATGCAGAGCACTGATGATAAATTTTTGACACAGGTGGTGGAGGAGCTAACAAGGAGGTGTGTGATGCCGGCCCTTTTACTAACAAAGAAGGTCTGGTTGGGAATGTGAAGGCTGGGAGTAGCATTGGCGGCAGTGACCATGAGATGGCAGAGTTCAGGATCCTTCATGGAAGAGGCAAGGCAATTAAGTCGGATTACAACCCTGGACTCCAGGAGAGATAGCTATGTTTTCTTCAAAGACCTACCTGGAGGAATCCCATGGGCTGTCTCTAGAAGGAAGCGGGGCCAAGAGAGCTGGTTAATATTCAAGTACCACTTCCTAAAACCTCAAGATTAGTGATCCCTATGAGTAAAAAATCAAGTAAAGAAGGCAGATCTGCATGGATGAACAAGGAGCTTCTGGAAAAACTCAAATGGAAGAAGCCAGTTTATAGTTTGTGGAAAAAGGAACTGGCCACTTGGGAGGAATATAGTAGTAACATTGCCAGAATATGTAGGGATGCAACAAGGAAGGCTAAGGCCCTCTTGGAATTAAATCTGGCAACTAATGTAAAAGAGAACAGGAAGGGCTTCTTCAAGTACATCAGTAGAAAAAGGAAGACTAGAGAACATGTGCGGCCACTACTGAGTGAGATGGATGTCCTGGTGATGCAGGATACAGACAAGGCAGTGTTACTGAATGCCTTCCTTGCTTCAGTCTTTACTGGAAAAAAACAGTCCTCAGGAATCCCAGACCCTGCAGGTAAGAGATAAAGTTTGGAGAAAGGAGGACCTTCCCTTAGTTGAGGAGGGTTGGGTTAGAGATCATTTAGGCACACTGGACACCCACATATTCATGGGCTCTGAAGGAATGCACCCACAAGTGCTGAGGGGGCTGGCCAATGTTATTGCTAAGCCATTTTTCATCATCTTCAGAAGGTCATGGAGAACAGGAAAGGTGCCTGAGGACTGGAGGAAAGCCAATGTCACTCTAGTCTTCAAGAAGGGCAGGAAGGAGGACCCAGTTAATTACAGGCCAGTCAGCCTCACCTCCATCCCTGGAAAGCTGATAGAACAGCTTATTCTGGAGGTCACTTCTAAGCATGAGGAGGGAAAGGTTATCAGGAGTAGTCAACATAGCTTCACCAAGGAGGAATTATGCTTGACCAATCTGAAAATCTATGATGCTGTGACTAGCTGGTAGATGGAGAGCAGTGGATGTTGTCTACCTTGACTTTAGCAAGGCTTTTGACACTGTCTCCCATAACATCCTCACAGGCAAGACCAGGGAGTGTGGGTTACATGGCTGGACAGTGAGGTGTATTGAGAACTGGTTGAACAACAGAGCTCAGAGGGTTGTGATCAGTGGCACAGAGTCTAGTTAGAGGCCTGTAGCCAGCGGTGTTCCTCAGGGGTCAGTATGGGGTCTAATTTGTTCAACTTCTTCATCAATGAACTGGATGAAGGGACAGAATGTATTCTCAAGTTTGTTGATGATACAAATCTGGGAGGAGTGGCTGACATACCAGAAGGCTGTGCTGCCATCCAGCAAGACCTGGACAGTCTGGAAAATTGGGCAGAGAGGAATCTAACAAAGTTCAACAGGGGCAAGTCTAGGGTCCTGGACCTGGGGAAGAATAACCTCACGTACCAGTACAGGTGAGGAGAGCTGGAGAGCAGCTCTGCTGGAGAGCAGCTCTGCAGAGAAGGACCTGGGAGTCCTGGTGGACAAGCTAACCATGAGCCAGAAGTGTGCTCCTGTGGCCAAGGCCAATGGTATCCTGGAGTGCATTAAGAGGAGTGTGACCAGCAGGTCAAGGGAGTTAAAGAGAGACAAAGAGCTACTGGAAAGAGTCTAACGGAGGGCTGCAAAGATGACTGGGGGACTGAAGAATCTCTCTTATGAGGAAAGGTTGAGAGATCTGGGTCTGTTTAGCCTGGAGAATGAAAGGGAATCTTATCAATACTTATATATATGTAAAAGGTGGATGTCTAGAGGATGGGACCAGCCTTTTTTCAGTGGTGGCCAGTGACAGAACAAGGGGCAATGGGCACAAACTAGAACATAGGATGTTCTACTTAAACATAAGGGAAAAGGTCTTTTCTGTGAGGGTGACAGAACACTGAAACAGGCTGCCCAGAGAAGTCGTGTAGTCTCCTTCTCTAAAGACATTCAAAACCCACCTGGACACATTCCTGTGCAACATACTCTTGGTGAACCTGCTTTGGCATGGGGGTCAGACTAGGTGATTTCCAGAGGCCTCTTCTAACCCCTACCATTCTGTGATTCTATGATTCTGTCAACTGGAATGTGTGAACTGTTTACACTCTCTATAGACTTCTTATACATTATGAGACTCATCTTACTGAGATCATTATTAAACAGAAGTACGTCCCTGCAGGCTTGTTTTTAATTTAAGGGTGACACAGCTGAGAAACATGGTTTACAAGTAAAAGCTTGCCAAGTAGAAATGAATGATTATACAAAGAAATGAGATTCTCTGGTGCAAAGTTTCCTATCCGCGCAGTCTGCTCATTCCATTTCACAGCAACCCTACAATTCAAGAAACTTACTGTCAAGCAAGTAAGAATACATCAAGCAAGGTTTGTAATTCAACAAGAGAAGTCATTCCTAGTCCTACTAGTCCTTCATAGCAGAAAGAAGAGGTGAAAAGGAGAACCACATCTTGTTCATTAGCTGTAGAATGGATTTGTTTCACTGCAAATAGGGAGAGTCGTCATGGAACAACAACCTAGCAGCACGTCACGCTGTGTGGAAATGTTTTTAAATGCTTCCATGCCTATTGTACAATCTCTCTCCAAGTAATATGCTCTCTAAATCTTTCAGAACATTTCCTCTTTAGAACTCCCTTTTTAATATTATATCCATGAGCCAAATAAGTTCACAGAGTGAGTTCTCATTCATTTGTGAAATACAATACAAAGAACAACAGATTCTCAGTCAATAAGCTTTATGTTAGAATAATTCTATAATTCTGCTTAACTTGCCCATTGGTCTTGTTTAGATTGTTGTGAAGGGTTAGATTTGGGCCAGACAGTAGAAAAATGACAGACGCTCTCTATTAACCCTTTTCTGATCCAGAAGAAGAGAGACTTCTGGGTTGGAACATAAAACTTTAAAACAGCTTTAATGAAAACAATAATAATAAAATGAGATATATACAAATATATGCAAAATCAATATTGAACCCAGCCCCCCTGATGTCAATTACATCACTGTCACTACCGATGCTGTCAGCAGGCACTGGGGAAGTCCCAGTTTGGACTCAGCAGCAGGGAACTAGATTCAGGAGCTGGATTCTCAAACTAGATTCAGGAACATACAGATTAGGAATGAAGGCAGAAAAAACTCCTCATTGAATGCTGGCCATTGAAGAAGAGAACTTGACCCTAGTGATCAGCTTTATACTGAATATGATATATATAGGATGGATACCTTGTTTTAGGGTCATCTGTCCCATCCACTCCTCCCTATAGGTGCGGTCTCTTACTTGCTGCACCCCTGTTGTGGTACACAAGATTTAGGAGTGACCTTGGTTTGCACTGGAGCAAGTATAAGCAAGAGCCTTTCTGCACACTGATCGTTGGTAGTAACTATAAACATCAAGCACTATCACTTTTAGAAGTCAACACTGCCAAAATACAGCACTAACTTCAGAAAGTGCAATTACTTAGAAGAGGTTGAGGTGAAATGTAAAATCATTGAACAGAATTAATTCTGTTCTAATTCAAACCAGGACAGTGGTGAACTTGATAGCACAGAAGTGCTCTCTTTGATGTCTTCTCTATGTTCATGTAGGCTGCAAGTTCTCAGCAGTTACAATGGGAGCAATTTCCCCTTGTAACTACAAATATTTCCCCTGCTGTGAGGTTCTTCTCCACGGAGAGCTTTGTGGGTGTCATTAAAGAGGTTTAATTATGTCACACACATGCTACAGTCTCTAGTTCCAGTCTTTAGACACGGACTACCTGAACTTAAAAAAACCAACAATTTAAGTATTTAATTTGGGGATTGTTGAGGTGCTGGGGTCTGAAACCTGAGCCCTGGAGTGAACTTGACACCTGGATGAATTTGACAACCAGGTAAAAGGGGCTAAAGCTGGCCAGGTGCCTCCTACTATAATCAAGGGTAAGACGGGGTTGGCCTCTGTGTTTGCCACCAAGAAGAACTTTTAGCTCTGCTGCTGGCTACCACCCAGTAGGCATTGAGCAGTGGGGACACATGCCCTACCAGACCTTGATATAAGGGATGGCCCCCTCTGTTGTAAGAGGGCCACCCAGAAGGGGAGGCCAGGCCAAGCACACCCTGAAATGCTGAGAATTAAATGCAAATCTGTATTTGTAGAAATGCAAAACAGCTGCCACTTAAGTGGTGATTAGAGGGTGGAGAAAAAAGTCCAGTAGAGGTGCTTATTGAGATGCTGCTGCTGGGAGGGTTTGTGAGGAGTCTTGTGGAGTCTATGGAAGAGTCAAGGATAACGAGAGTGATGGATTGGGTAATGTATCTTTCTGGTATTTGTCTTGTTGTTCTGTGCATGGCTATGTTGGGATACAGGGGATTGTTGATGTCTCCTTATGTTGTATTTCTGACTCAGTTTGCCTTTTCTTCCGTTGTGTCACCTGCAGTGAGCAGTTTTATTGCTTCCTTTGTTCTCTCCATAATCGGCCGTACTATATCATTTCTGGGGTCCATAGAAATAGATAATAAAACCTGCATTATTTTTTTGTGTATGCTTTCTGCTGATGGCTGTGCCCTTTTTGCTGAGCCATGTAATTGGAAAAACAGCTGTTTAGAGTACTGTAGTAGATACCAGAAGCCCTAAAAATGATCATTCTTGTAGCTGTTCAGTTCTCATTGAATGAGGATCTAAAATGAAAATCACAGGTGTAATATGGTGATAGCTTGAGGCAGGCAGAGATGGTGAATTTTCATCCAAACTTTGAGCAAAATCTAATGGCCCAAGAAGCACTTAAATTCAGAACCCAATTCGATGACAATTCAGTGGCATATTTTAATCATAGCAAGTTATTTGGAAGAACAGTGAGCATAGTATGAGATAGACAGCAAATGGACCTGCTAGTCAATGATGAACTGGGAGAAGATCCAGATGGAAGATTCACTGCTTGTTATGGCTTCCACACAGAATTGTTCTAGTGTGTTGCCAATCTCGGCTAAAGGACAGAGTTTGCTTGTATGGAACCATTAGAATTACTCAAAATGCCTGAAAATCAAAGTACATACGATCTAGTTTTAAGTTTTCAAGTCTTACCCGAAAAATCTCTGAGGTGTATACCACAGAAAACCCAATGAGCTGCTTCCAAGATGATGAAGGGTTCATCTGGCTGAGTTGTTAACGCCAGTCTAGACAAGCCCAGGAAATGCGTCTATTTTCTGAAATTCCTTTGAAAAACATGCACTCCAGATGTACTGAGGAAGGCCTTTCAGCAAAAAATGAAGAATGACCATACATCTATCATACAGAGATTATCACAGGAGATTTTGCTTTTATTCTTTAACAACTTTAACTGAACCAAATTATAATAACCAACAGGTATATATTCTCAGAACATCTAAAGAGATTACCTGACACCAAGCACTAGTATTAAAGTGTAGAAATTTGAGTTTCTAGATTTAGAAAAAAAAAACAAAAAACTTATGTCTTTATTTTTATTTATTTACCCAAATATTTTATACTGCCATTATCACTACAAATATCTAAACAGCATTCATGTAAAGCTGGTAGAGAACAAACCCTCTTTCTGTAACTGCAGATATTTTTGTCTTCTGAAAGCTTGGAATCCTTCTCTTGTTGGGGATTTTTTTTTAGGAAATGGATATTGCTTCTAGTTTGCCAAGGAAAGATGGCCTATGTGTTTACATGGTCTGCATGCTCTTTTGCCCATCAATCCCTCCCACACCAGGTATTCAACAAGCTGATTCATTTCATTCATACACAGATGGAGAAAGCAGAAGCAACATTACAGCCTTAAGTGCTGAGAAGTTCCAAACAAGTCAGGAGCTGGCTTTATGATACATGACCAAACTTCACCATAGGAAAGCAGACAAAATTTGTCCATCCTTCATTCAGTTGGGCAGCAGTGTGCCAGTGCATCAATGGTCACACCAGTTCTGGCCTGACAGTCAGCTGAAATGTAGCTCTGTGCTATTGCTAGCATAAGTGGTGTCTTCCCCAGAGTGTACTGAGTTTTGTGCAGTGAGGAGGGAGAAGCATTAGGACAACAAAAAGATGCAGCTTCACTCGGTTTCATCAGTTCATTGAAAAGTTTGTTTAATTTAGATATTTGATTTTGTTGTTCCAGAGACAGAACCTGTTTGGGCTTTTATTTTCTGGTTGAGTGTTTTAAGTGAGTGTGAATGGGCATTATGAATAGTCAAAGCCACAAAGTCAATGCAAGCTGAGGCATCTTGGCAGTTCCCAGGGGAAAGTGGCTTGATTCAGGACAACAAGCACTGAATTAGGCTCCAAATTCCAGCTCCAGATCTGTCATCTATTCCTTGCAAGGCCTCCAGAGAGGTATTTTGTTCCACTTCCATGGATGGTAAACAGAGATAACAAGATGCATTTAATCTTGTAGCAGAGATATAACCATTAAAGTTTGATTCATTTGGGTGCTGTTGTGAGGAATGTTCTAGAAAGGGTCA
Organism: Baryphthengus martii; assembly: GCA_013396935.1. Lineage (NCBI taxonomy): Eukaryota > Metazoa > Chordata > Aves > Coraciiformes > Momotidae > Baryphthengus > Baryphthengus martii. Next base: position 72,594 of record VWZK01008782.1, on the reverse strand, counting down.
CAAGGAAAGGAGTAATTCTGCATTCATTCCATGGTGTAACCACTAGTCAAGTAACAAGGATACAGATAATGAATAGAAGTTGGATTCTCTAAGCATACCCCACTACACTGAATGAAGCTGTGAACAGGGGAAGAATACTGTTGTGTTATTAAAGACTGGCATATATGTGATGCCAAATTAAGGTTGGATGGGCAGCCTCATTTCTGGCATCTAATAACTTTGAATGCTTGGTTTTTCAAAGGAACATTATTTCTTAACTAAGTTAAAAAGTTTGTCAACAGTACTGTGCAACAAGAAGTCCACTGAAAAATATCAACAGAACTGACACTACATGGTTATAATTTGTTCTACGTAAAATGGGCAGTAGCTGGTGGCATGTCAAACAAAGAGTTTAAGAGACAGGTTTTTTCAATCCAACAGGTGAGTGACATGAGAAAAAAATCCTATTGCTGTATGTGGTCTGCCTGTGTAGGTGATCTGTAGTCTTTGCTCCCTCAACAGTCACTTAATAACACACTTAAACACATTAGCTTTGAGGCACGAATCTCAAATATCACCTCAGCTTTCCTACACTAAACCATATGATTGAAATTAATAATATTTTAAGTACTGTGTTGGATTGAGATTTTTGAAAACTACAAAACCATTTAAAAAATACTATATTTGCTCCAGCCTTCACTCCTATGTAAACAGATCTTTACTGTAGTTGAGAGATACAAATGATGAATGACACTGAAGTCAGGAGTCTTGAAATACATTATTACTTTCAAAAAGCAAAATTGCTATTGGGCCAAACTTTAAATTTCAAGCATCTTGGTTAGTTTTCTGGAAGGAAGAAGCAGAATAGTAAGTCAAATGGAGGAAAAAAAAAAAAAAGAACTTGAAGACTTCTTTGAAGTAGTTTATAAGAGGCTGCCAGAACAAACATTTTCATTTAGGAGAAAAAGAAGAAAAACCAACTGAGGAATTTTTTCTATCATCTGACATGTCACATGACAAGCTGCTATTTGAAAAGACTGATTATGACTGTTAAAACTTCACACGCATCTGAGAACCAATTTTGGAAGAAAAGCACTCTGATCTGCAGCATACGTACAAGAACACGTAAGAACGTATGGATTCAGTAGGTCCAGCAAAAGGAAGTAATGTCAATTGTAGTTTTGAGACATTTAAAATAAACATATTCAATTTTAAATGGAACTTCTATATATGCAATCTGTAACTCCCTCTGTTCTTTAAGTGAGTTTCCTTCTGCCAAGAACTGTTTTTTTCTGGTGCTTAGCATCTATTACAGCAAGAAATAGCAAAAGTAGCTCAGAAGAACTGGTAGCTGAGCTCTATGACCAGCCAGCTTGTTGTGAAGAAAATGTCCATTGTCTGGAAGCTATGCACGAAGAACTTGTTTTGCCTATCAGAGGCAAATCACAGACAGATGTGCAACAGCACAGAAAGGATTGAGTTTGTACTCTGTGGTCTGCAATACTTTTATCCCACCGAATTTAATGCATGGATGTTTGAGAACAGGTTAACAATTCAGAACTCTCTCTATGACAAAAAGTGGTTAGGAGCGTGAAATTGTTGAGAACAGTACCAGTAGGATTAGATTAAACAAAGGAAAAAAAAGGGGGACAAACTGCAGGCAGCAGTATTTCTGAAGCAGTGAGGAACTTTTTGTCTTATAAATTGACATCCTAACCAATAGTGTCTGATTTGTAAACAAACTATCTTAAAAAGATATTTAGAGAAGTTAAATTTCTTTAGTAGAATATCTTACAAGGAGAAAAGAATAAAGAGGAACTAGAAATAAAGAGGGCTCTAGGTCATCAGCCATGCATGAGACCAATAATTGCAAAAGCACTTTTAGTTGGTAGGTTTTCATTTCAAGTTTTCCAAAGTTAATGTAATCATTTGGGTTTTGTAGATGAGGAACCTTGACCAGGAAGACCAAATGACTTTTTTAGCATTATGCAGCATGTTAGTAGTGGCTGGAAATAAAACACAAATTGAGATTCTGGGATGTTAGTTTGACATTTTACACTATGGTGCCTTCCAGAAAATGAGACTTGACTTAGGATTCATGGCCAGGCAAACATTGTGATAGCTTTTTTTGAGGAATCTGATGAAGACCATTGACTGATAGAAAAATTTTGTTGCCTTCCTACTTTTATTATGAACCTGCTACAATTGTCTGTGTCTCTTTAGAGCTTATGCATAGTTTGATTTGTGTGTTTTGGGGCTCTCATCGTGATAAGATGACTTTCTGAAGCTGAAGGCTCTAAAATTGAGCACAAATACCTTCTCTTTCTTTCTCCTTCTTTTATCTGTCTTCTCTTTAATTTCTTGGAAACCAGCAATAGTTGAATACATCCCATCTCTTCCAGATTCCCTTGCTGCATTGCTTGGTCCAATTTTAGGAAGTCACCATACTTGCCATATTTTTTAATATCGTTGGCATCTCTAAGCTGGCTTAGGAAAATCAATTATGTGGAGCTGAAGTACTGTGGAACGAAACCTTCTTCCTTCATCCAAAGAACCCCAGGAAAACACTTCCCATCTTCCAGATTCCTAGACTAAAAGGCAATTGCTGTCCCCTAATCAAGAGTGATTAATCACTTCTAGCAAGCTTAGAGACAAATGTCTATAGGACAATGACAAATCCTATAGGAAAACAAAGCCCATTCATCGGCTTCTAGGTAACCATCACGACTGAACTGTGAGATATTTGTGCTGAATTAATTGCTGGTGAACTATGTAAAATGTAAAGCCTGAAAATATCTCTGACATAAACAGGCTGTGCACACAAAACTAAGTCTTTGAAAGTAGAGAGATTTGCTATGTAACTCATGTTACTGTGGTGAGATGGAAAGTGAGATAAAGATAACAGTTGCGCTCCAAGTTGTCCAATTGGAAGAACAATCCTAAGATCTTAATGTGTAACCTAGTGGCAATTTTATGTACTCTCTTGGAAGTAGTTTGAAAATTAGCAAATAATAATCAATCATTAATAATCTCTAGAATAGTTTGATAGCAGAGAATAAGTCAGATACACTTTTACTTGCTCGTTACTGCTCATGGAATTAGCAAAGTTTACATCCTAATGTTCAGCTTAATTGTTATTCCGGTTGCAAAAAAACTTGAAAAATTTGACATGGGTAAGTCTCATTAATTTATTTAAATAGTTCAATTCTCACTACCTACAGAGTTTATCAAATTAATAAAAAACAAACAAGCAAAAAACAGTGAGCTTGGACATTTGAAACATTAGGTATGGGTATATGGTGCAATCATTTCTTGAAAACATCCTACAGCTTCCTTCTAGAAGAGTGTATCACAAGCACTAAACACAGATATTCAGTTGCCAGGACTTCTGCCTAGACTGAGCTCTTTATTTTCTTTTATATTCAGACAGTTTAGAGACCTGTCAGTAATAAGGTCTCCATAGAATAAAAAGAGATTGAGGGAATAATACTACAGCTTAGGTAGACCAGACTGAATGTAGCTTACATTTAACTGCCTGTGGCTAACAGAATGTTAGAAAGGCAGCAAATAGGCAGGAGTATTTTACATTATCTTTTTCCATAATTTTCCTTTTATTTGTGGCGATTAATACCTATAGTGAAAGGAGCAAAATGTACATAGATCAGCAGTACAGTGACGAAAATTGGCACTGACCCAAGAGTCGTGCCAGTCGGAAGGACAAGAATGTCTTGGGAGCTGACCAGAGAAGCATAGATAAACTATTGTCATTGTCCCTCAGCTGATCAGCCAGCTGGCAAAAGCACTCAACCCCCATTCTCTGGCTGTCAATTCTCCATGTACTGGGTGTTGATGCTGCTCCTCAGGAAGGATCTGGCAAACAAGGCATGTACAGCCAGGGGCAGGTCAAGAACTGAAGCACCATAATGGAATACACACTCAAGAAAGAAAAGGACTTCAAGGACACTATAATCACAGAATCATAGAATGGTAGGGGTTGGAAAAGACCTCTGGAGACCATTGAGTCCAAATCCCTGCCAGAGCAGGATCAGCTAGGGCATAAGGGATCACCTAGGATCATAATCCTGCGCATACACATACAAAATGTTTTTCTCAGTGAATGATAAACTTATACTCAGCTTCATTCTTACACAGTCAGAGTAGTCACACACTGTTTGCATTCCAGCTATGTTATTTCCACAGTTTCATAGAATCATAGATCGTAAAGATCCCACACACTGTTCTGATCCCCATACCCCAGGCTGGGATACCTTCTACTAGACCAGGTTGGTCAAAGCCCTACTCAACTCAGCCTTGAACGCTTCCAGGGATATGGTATCCACAGCTTTTCTGGGAAACCTGTTCCAGTGCCTCACTACCCTCACAGTGGAGAACTTCTTTCTTATACCTAATCTAAATCTAGCCTCTTCCAATGTAAAGCCAGTAACCCTTGTCTTGTCAGCACATCTGCTTGTAAAATGTCCCTCTCTAGCTTTCTTGCAGGTTCCATTTAGGTACTGAAAGATGGCTATATTGCTGTCCCCAGAGTCTTCTCTTCTCCAGGCTGAACAGTTCCAAATCTCAGCCTTTTTTCATAGGAGACGTGTTCCAGTCTTCTGCTCATTTTTGTGGCCCTCCTCTAGACCTGCTTGATCAGGTCCATGTCACCCTTATTCTGGGGAACACAGAGCTGAACACAGTAATCCAGGTGAGGTCTCATGAGAGCAGAGTAGAGAGAATTACCTCCCTCAACCTGCTGGTCATGCTTCTCTTGATGCAACTCAGGATATGGTTGGCTTTCTCACCTGCAAGCATACATCGCTACATCACATCGAGCTTCTCATCAACCAACACCTCCAAGATGTTCTCCTCTGACCCATGTGCAGTACCTTACACTTGGCCTTGTTGAACTTCAAACTAGGGTTTGCATGTTGAGTGGAAAAAAACCCAAACCACTAATATGATCAGAAAAATACATTTTGCTAACATAGAGGCATTGAACCCAAAGGTCTAAAGAAAAAGAACACTAGACAGAACATTTAGATGGAAGAATACACCACTATGGAAACAGATGGGATATTTTTTGTAATAGTTGAGAGCAGTGCCACACCTATACAACCATTATCCAAGTACCTACAGAACTGAGGACCAGTGAAGATAAGATGACAGAGTACTGCAGCAGGAGCTAATAGCTTTCCCGGTAATGAAGGCTGGGAATCTCATTATTGTTCCTCAGCCTGCTTGAAACTTAAGCAAACCTTATCCATGCAAGGTGCCAGCTTAAGGATGAAACCCTCTGAAACTTGCTACCAAGACCTGTTCAGCAATTTTGTAATAATGCACTTGAGGCGGGGAAAAATGACTGTCCCAAGTCAAGGAAAAAAAGCTCTGTTTTGAGTGGAAAGGTTTGAACTCCCATGCTCAGCAGCAGGATCTGAAAAATTGACATGGGTGTTGCACAAACCAAGCTTTATATATCCCTTAAAAGCTCTTAAAATTGGTCAGCAGCCTCTTAAGACACCTCAGTTGAAACACTAATTTTAGCAACTGGTAACTAAAAAGAGCTATAAGAAACAATTACAAACTAAATTTCATTATAATCTCTATATAGATTAGACTGAAACTATTATTGTCTTATATTATGACCAAACTATTTGGTCATAATATGACTTGCTTCAGTACCTGGGCTCAGCATCTGTGTGAGGCACAGAATAGCACTAAGGCCAACACAAAACACAGTAAGTATGGTTAGTTTCATTCAAAATCTTTGTCGCAGAAGCCTATCTTTTTCAGTGACAATAGAGAAAGGAAAGGGCATCTTCATATCTCCTGTCATAGCTGTGAAACTGCAGCAAAGAATGCTGTGGAGAACTGCTCCATTTTCAGATGAACCTGTGATGAGTGATTAAGTATGATATATATTTATGTTTACATAGCTGTATTTTTTGGGTCTGGTGTAATACTGATCTTTTTCATTGTATCCCACCACAAAATCTAAGAAACTGGTTGCAAGTGACAAAGCTCACGAATAACCTCTAGAAAGTGAAGTGGATGGGATGATTCACGGTGTCTGAAGTTCTGTGCTTGCTTAGGTGCATAAGCAGAATAGGAGTTTAGTATTGCATAGTTTAAAGAAGGTCAGAGAATGATTTTTGTTCCAATTTTTTATACTTTGCTCCACGTGTGAGACACAACAAATGCTACTGCTTTAAAGTGTTGTTACAAATGAAATAAATGTTAACTAATTAAAATGAAATATGTGGATCAAATTGGATTTCTTTACAGCAGTGTTCAGTTTCCACTCGTCACACTAAGTATCTACGTCATTTGGTATCTGTGTTTCCAAGTTACTATTTACTTCAGTCATACTTCTGTAGCTGCAGATACTGTTCAGTGCGGTACAGAAAAAGGACACTTGTCAACCAAGATAAGCTAAGAATGATAAGGATTTTAGATAAGAATGACACAAAAAGTTATGCTGACTCATCAACATAAATGTAATTGGAAGTTTCTAGTGCTTTCCAGTACTTCAGTTTCAGAACTGGTTTAAAACATGTGCAAAGTGTTTGCCTAGGGCAGTTCATATCTAGGTGGTGCCTACCGCAGAGTTGCCCTTGCCCAGCTGGAGATGCTACCAGTTGCTGCTAGAGTAAATTCTCTCATCTCACCTCCACCTTCAGCTGCTCATAGCCTTGATATTTCATTGTAGCTGTCATTAGTTAATCACTGTCAGGTAGGCTATTGCCTGGCCTCATCTATTGGTGAGATATCAAAATGACCCTGACTTTGTGGAAGAGATCAGGTGGAGACACCGTGGATGGAAAATAAGGGTCTTCTGTGGAAGAATTTCTGTTCCCTTTCTAGCTCATGGCTTGTGAGTACTGAGGACAATAGGGGTACAACCAGTGAATGCCACAAAGGGTATCGGGGAAACTTGGGGAAATAAAGTCCCCTAATAAACTGGAGTGAACAGCTGGTAAAGGAAGAAAGAGTTTATGATACTTCCCTTAGCATTTCACAAACTATTCTGTCTTGCTTTCCTGAACCCGAAACAATCATTGTCCTCCCTCCTGGCCCTCAGTTTTCAGACCTGCAATAATGCTTTACAACTCCTATTTTGCCACAGATCTGCCTGTCAACAACACTCCTGAGGAGCATTGCGCCAATTCAATACTAGACTATTTAGCTGTTTACCAGCATTCTGAAGAAGAGAATAATGAAGGCAGAGGATTTACTATTCTCATATGTAAAGAGGAAAAGAATAAGTATGTGCAGTGGAGAGAAGTCAAAAGCTGTTTCTCTCATGCTGTTGCCTGCCTAGGTGTAGATTTACTAAAAGAGTAGGCATGGAAGAATTCAGCAGATCTTTAGCACTTTCATTACCACCTGCCCCCAAATCATTTACAGCCAGAGGAGAAGACACTCTCTCAGTCCCTCTTCTAGGCCCAGCACTATAGTGTCTATTCACCTCCTGAATACTGCAAAGGCACAAAAGACTTTTCAAAAGACAGAATTAACAATAAAACAAACATAGCCCAGAATCTGGTTAACAGACAGTCTGTAAATAGGGATCAAGTAAGCTCTATTGCCACATAAAGATGGCAGGCCAAGCTCAGCACCATTTATTTGCATAGACTACAGATGAGGTAGTCTGAGAAAGACCATCCTATCCTCTGTGCAAGACCGTCAGGCCTCACAGAGAAAGAGATCATCAGGGATCTCTCCAGAGAAAAGCAATGCTGTTTTACAACACCTTTTTTTTCCCCCCCATTGACTATTTCCTGGCCTGACAAACTGGCTGAACCTGCTTCTGTCCCTTCCTCACCTCAGGCTGACAAGAACAAACAAGAATTCCTCCTTCACTTCAGAGAAGAAAAAGCTCAGAAGAATGGGAAAGTGGGTATGAAAGGGAGAAGTAATGAAAAAATAATAAGAAAAATGAAAAGCCTAAACTGAAGTCAGGTGAAGAATAACATTCAAGGGAAAAAGAAATAAAAATAGAAAACAAAAGAAAACAAAAGCGGAAGTTATTACAGAATTACAGTTGGTATGACGAAAATAGAAGGGAGATAAGGCAGAATGGTGTTGTAGAGGAAGTGGAGAAACTAATATGGGAAAGATTAGAAGAAGCAGTTTTGAAGGAAGAAAGATACAAGAAGACATTAAGGATCATAAAAAAAAAAAAAAAAAAGGAAGCTACAATGTCATCTTACAGGCAAAGCTTTTCACCAGAGCTTTGGTATTCATCCTGTAATGATCATTGGGCTATTAAAAGTTCTAAAGCTTTTCCAGAGAGCAGCCAGTTCCTCAAACCTAGCTGCTGTCAAATACTAGTGTTCTAACATGTGGATAAACTGATAATTTAGCAGGATAATAACAGAAACAGCAACGGTAAAAAAAAAGAAAAAAAAAAACCCAACCCAAAACCACAAAAAACCAACAACAACAAAAAAAAACCACCTAGTTTTCATTCAGAGCAGCTTCTAACCTTCAGGTTGAGAGGATACCAAAAGCCTGTTTTGTAACATTTATATTTTCTCTTCCTCATTCCTGATATTTCCAAAGCAGAGAAGTTAAAAACCATACAGTTTTTACAATTGCAATTTGAAATATGAAGCAGCCATCTTATTTAAAAGCAACCAACCAGATAAACTAGTTGAAACAGCACAGTACTAACCCTTTCCCAATTTCCCAGTGTTGGCATCCGAAGGTGAAATATAATAATTTAATCCAAATCACTGTATCATGATGCCAACAACCCTTGTTCAATAGAGAATTTTTGCTGATATTCAGCTGGTGAAGGGGAGTTAGCTAAAATGTAGAATTACATGCAAACGACCAAGTGACATCAAAGTCTAGCTCACAGTATAAAGTTTATCTAACATGTACTAGGTGGATGGTAACTATATTTTATTCTATAACCTTGTGCATGGATGATTATACTGTACCACAGAGAGATAGAACAGTAATAACAAATGACTGAATTTTGCCAAGCTGTTCCACACAGATATCAGCCAACTTGAATGAAATGAATAATAACGAAATCAAGGCAAGATCCACGTCTATATGTTTGGTATGCTGTAATGTAATTAGAACCAATCAAACTATTAATCATAGAAAACTATCAGTCACCTTTTGCCCTTGTTTCTTTTAGTTACTCTGTCAGTCACGAAGCACAAGAAAGACATAGACCTGCTGGAGTGGATTCCCAGGAAGTCCACAAAAATGATCAGAGGGCTGGAACATCCCTCCTGTGAAGCAAGGCTGAGAGAGTTGGGGTGGTCAAGCAGCTCCAGGGAGACCTTATTGCAACATTTCAGTACTTACAGGTGGCCTATAAGAAAGATGGGCACAGTCTTTTTAGCAGGACCTCTTTTGACAGGACAACGGAGCAATGGTTTTAAACTAAAAGAGGGTAGATTTATACTAGATAGAAGGAAGACTTTTTTACAATGAGGATGGTGAAACATTAGAACAAGTTGCCCAGACAGGTAGTAGATGCCACATCCCTGGAAACATTCAAGGTCATGTTGAACGCAGCTCTGAGTGACTTGAACTAGCTAAAGTTGTCCCTGTTCACTACAGAGGGGTTGGACTAGAGGACCTTTAAAGATCCTTTCCAACCCAAGCCATTCTATTATTCTATTATGATTCTTCTGTGAACATACCATTACTATTATAGATGTCTTTGTTTTTGATGTTAGTTCTAATTGCATGAGGAAAAAAAAGAACGTACAGGCTTCTTTTGTACTGTTGTTACCAAATTTCTAGTATACTGAAGCACTTGTATTTATTTTACTAACAATAGTATAGTTGCTGACTTGGTTGTCTAATATGATCTATGTTCCCCTACAAAATGAGGAGGAGGAATGAAAAAAGTAATGGGAGTAATGAATTTCTATGACATGTAAGACAAAGAAGGTAGTAAGCAGGCCTAACAAACCGTAGGAAATATCTAAAATTTCTGCCCTATCTGTGCAAGAAAAAACAATTTATCTCATGTTAGGAAGAGCCTGCAATTAGAACAAGCAATTATTCCACCCTCTGCCATATAATGGCAAAATGTGCCATTAACATAACTCTCATGTAAGGCAAGAAAATATTATAATCACCATCTCACAGGCAAGGAATGAAGACACAAAGACTACATCTAAGCCTAAGGAACTAGGCTTCTGCATATGAAACCTCAGCCACATCTTTATGTGAGCATGTGACAGCTCACTTCCATCCCAAGTGAAAGGAGAGAAAGCTTGGGAACTTATGTGGGAAGAGATCTTCAGTGCATGTCAGCCAAATCCCCAATCTGAATGGACCATAGCTGTGCACACATACAGACTATCAGTCTAGATACAGCTAAAGAGGTTTACCAGAACCCATAGTGGTTAAAGTAAATGTACCTGAAATAAAGTGTCTCATATTCATCTTCAGCATCCCAACTAACGACATTTCTTGTTTATCTCATCTCTGGCCACAGAAACTGTACTACCTTGTGTCACCCTCTATCAAAAAAAAAAAAAAAAAAAAAAAAAATTTTGAATAACAGTCTTCCCTTAGTTTATATTTCAATGTTACTACTTCTGCTGGAAAGTAAATACTACCTTGAAAAAATTGTACTGAAGTTAACATAGCATAACAGCTTAAATTAATAAATACTATTTTTTCCCAAGCAGTCTAGTTTTTTTGTCTCTTTTTGCTGAACAGCTTTTCTCTTCACCCACTCTTATCTATGCTGCATGCATCAACTTTGTGTGAGGTGGAAGCAATCATGCTTCAAACCAACTGAGAAAGTCTGCAATATTTTACCCAACCCACCAATTAAACGCACAGCAAAGCACTTACTATATACAATAAACTATTACAAAATGAGGAGCAGCTGATGATTGTGTGTCAGATCATTTATCAGATGAGTTAACTGCTACTTTGCTTCTCATTGGAGGCACAACTTCACTTGTGTGCACATACACTGACTAGACAATCACATAGCATTTCCTTGTTGGACCAGTCCTCGTTGCTCTCCGGTGTAAAATAACTGTTAAGAAATTTATACGATAGCTAAATGTTCACAGTGCTAAGACGGTACCACTCATTTGTACAGCTCCATCCTCTAATTTCAAGGACTGATTCCTGGAGTTGGGTGTTTCATTTGGATAGTATGCTGGCAAGGATGTTATTTTCCCAATGCTTAAAATCTCCACACATGGTACTACATGTCCTAGGGACAGGAAACTTTTTATGTTAGATTCTAACAATGTATCTGTTCATTTACTGCTTTGTCTCATGTATTTTTTGAAACAACCAGAGTGACAGAAAAAAATACTTTACTGGATTCATTCAAGAATAGAAGGGAAACAAATTTCATTGCAGGTGTTTGACAGGAATCCTGCAGATGAGGAGGTGAATTTACCCTCTGTTACCTGAGCCTTTTACTCGTGCTGGCCTACGCTACCTGACTGCTTTTGCCTCCGCCCTCGGAGTGTTTGCATAGGGTGAGCTCCGCAGCGGCCTTGCCCGGTGTGCAGGGCGAGGCCTTTCAGCCGGCCGTGCTGGCCCAGGGAGGCGGCTGAGGTGCGCAAACCCGACGCTCACACGGCCCCAGGCTGGCTCCAGTTGGGCAAATCAGCACTCCCGGGAATGGAGAGGCGACTGTGGGTGCCAGTGTGGGTTACTGGAGTCCTCCTAATTAGCAGACGCCCTGACAGAGTCGTCTCTGTCCGACAGCAGGGAGAAAACCTGTTTTCAGAGAAGGGACGCTCCTGAGAGTTTACCGAAGGAAAATTTTGCTGGCACTACCAGTAAAAGCGGGCAGAGGACGCCACCGGCAGGGAGCTGAAACTTCCCCGCGGCGAGCCCCCTTTGGACGCTCAGCTTATGCTACGGGCAAGAGCCCGGGGAGAGCGGAACGGAGCGCCGGCCTCCCATTGCCCCGCGGACAGCCCATCCCAGCCAGGCGAGGAGCCGTGGGAGCTACGAGGGAACGCAGGAACCCCATCCAGTCAACCTCCCCAATCCTCCCGGTATCCCGGAGCGGCGAAGCAGGCCGGGTCCCTCCCCCTGCTCCTCCCCGCCGCCGGCCCCCAGGCTTTCATAAGGCCGCGGAGTTTCCGCGTCCTGTGACTGCAGTCAGGTGGTTGCGGGGTTTCCCTCTCCTTCCCTACATCCAGCTCCGTCTTCCCTCCGCTCACCTCCCCGCCCGCCGTGGGCCGGCCCAGCGTTGGAAGTTGGAAGAAAAGTTGCCGGCTGGGAAACTTTAGCGGCGGGAGAGCCGCGGCCCCGACAGCCCGGCCTCCCCGCGGCGAACCCGCCGGGCTCCGCAGAGCTCCGCTCCGCGGGAGGACTGAGGATGGCCGGCGGGGAAGGAGCGGAGCGCTCCGGCGTGCCAGAGTGTCGGGAGCATCTCTTCAAGGTGTTGGTGATCGGGGAGCTAGGCGTGGGTAAGACCAGCATTATCAAGCGATACGTGCACCAGCTCTTCTCTCAGCACTACCGGGCCACCATCGGGGTGGACTTCGCGCTCAAAGTCATCAACTGGGACAGCAAGACCCTGGTGCGGCTGCAGCTCTGGGATATAGCAGGTAAAGGCCGGGGATGGGCGTCCCTTTGTAGGGTAAGCCCCGAGGGTGCAGAGGCCTGTGAACCCAGCTATCTGCGGTCCCAGGGCCTGGCATCTGTGGAGGAAAGTGTATTTTGACTATGAAGACTGTCTTGTTTTTTTCCTTCCCTCTATAACCTGCAACCCATATTGTATGCATTTGAGGTATCAGTAGAGGAGGTCTCAATGTGAGTGTGAAAGTTTTGGCTTTTTCCAGGCTTTGTGTGCTCCTGTTAGTTGATGTTGTAGGGCTCTTGGCTTTGACCAGGGCTTTCAGGCAGTCTTCAAGAAACTGCTTTGCTCAGCTTGTTGGCTCTGGGAGGATTCCTGTTCATACTGCTCCTCCTCTCCCGCTTGCCTGCGCGCTTGTGGCCTTGGTTATGACTACTGCTTTAATTCATTCATGGTTATGGCTCTGTAACACTTCTAGAGGAAATAAATATCTTTTCCCAGTAGGTTATACTTAGTAAGCACACTTGAGAAGTTAAAGGTATCTTGAATAGCTAAAATTGTCCTCAAAGGAAATATGCTCTAACTTTGCATGTTTAGAGACACCAACTCAATTTAAAAGTAACTTGTGTCACTGCAATGTGGACTGAAGGAATGGAGACTTGTGTTATGCTTAGTTTTACAGCCAAATTGTGGGTTTGTGTAATAAAAAAAATACTTTGAGTATACAGAAGCAGAAGACCCCTGTTTGCTTGTCAAGCTACATGTTATTCCTGTCAGTAATTCAAAACTGTTCTTTAACACCTCTGTTTTTAAGACTCCAACCATATACCTATCACAGTTAACTTTGCTTATGCTGTGATGTGAATGCTGCAGAACAAACTCAGTTTTGCTGTGGTCTAGTGTGAAGTTTGTCCCCTAAAGCTGGTACTGTATTTCTAGTTTTGTGTGCAGCCCAGATATTAACCTGCAGCTTTCTTCATCCCTCTCCATCACATTCAGAATATCTCCTTGGATTTGAAAGGGTAGATGTTATTTCAAATGCTGGTGTTTAAATTTAATTGTACTGGAATATATTACGATAGGAACTGCTAGTTGCTGTTTCCATGAACTCTAAACTTTATCAAGTGGAAGCTCAGAAAAGAGGAAGTGTCACATGTGGCTTCTCTTACCCTGTGACAGACCAGCTGTACGTTGGCTCTGGCCTTTCTGCTACAAAGGTTATCTTGAAGCACTTCAAATATGATTCCTCAAACTAAAAAGACTTCTTGTTACTGCCATATGCTGAAACACACCATACATCTTTTTGCTGCTGGCCTGTAAGGGAAGAGCAAGTAAAATATTGGCAAACTTTCTCTTTTGATGTGTTCCTTGTATGGATCAGTTTTAACTTTCTATGAATCAGCAGTATCAGTACAAGCTGCTCCAATGCTCTGGGTATATTTTAGCAAGTCTGGGGTTCAAAAAAATTGAAGCGGCTAGACTAACAGGATCCTGGGGTTCGGCAAGCTGCCACACTTGTGTTTAACTTCTCCCCAGCAGTCAGGTTTCTGAGACTGGGGTAGGCTGTGTGCTTTGCCAAAGCAATCTGTTTCAACAGGTCAGGCAGAAACTTTGCTGTAACTTGTATCAAAGAAGTTATGGGAATCTATCAGTACACTCATGCATTAATTTCAAGATCTAAAAGACAATATTATTCACTCTCAATTATTGCCCTTAGTGTAACTCGGACATTGCTAGGTGAAAACTGAGTCAAGAGCTGCTAATAAATCCCTGGAGGCTTGTACTAATTTTGCTGATAGATTGAAGAATTAAAATTTTTCCTGTCATGGAAATGTTTTCCCTACTTTATAATGTGGTGTACTTTTGCGTGAAACTCCTGGCTAGCCTTTCCCTAGCGAAAAATGAAAAAGGAAAATACAACTGTTTTGCAATTTGCAGTCCAAACTCTTATGTCTAATGCGGTAATTTAGGCTGTTTTGTTTCCAAGGGTCTGGGGGTCCTTTCCCAATCAAAACAAGACCAAGAAATGAAGTAATCTTAGTCTTGGTGATTTTTTTTTTAATGGGGCTGTGCTTAGCCAGTGTGAGAGTAACAGTTCAGACTCCTATAGAATTTGACATCTCAGTTAAGCATTAATCATTAAAATCAAGGGAATTTTAGTATCCATAAGGGTTGTTTCATGGTCTTAAAACCACTAAAGTCCTTAACCTGAGAATGTGTTCTGCAACTGTCTGTCTATACTTAAGAGTATGTCTAAATACTTGAGGATGTTAACAGATCTATGTAGAAATTTTTAGTTAGAGAACCAGGTTGAAGTGGCTTCTATACAATCATAGTGCATATTCCCTAAAACACTTTATTGAAGTGTGTAACAAAGTATCTGAGCATGTGATAGTCATTCCCTTTTAACTCATCAGCTCAACTAGCTTCTGGCTTTCAACAGCTCATGCAGATAATTTTGCCTGCTGGTGTGTGCAGACAAACAGCTTTAGATCTCTTGAAGAGATGTAAATCTTACGGTAAGTAATGCCACATGTGACTTCCCTGCAAGCAATATGATGCTGGCATTCTGAAATGGGTTTGATGAATTTAAAAAAGCCTTCTGAATTAAAGTGTTAACCCTTAAGCATAGTAAGGCATGTTATTTTCACTAGATCAAAGCTTGTACTTAACAGTTCATCATGAAAAGCTTTCCTCAAAGAGCTAGGTGCTGTAATCTAAGGTTCTGTACCTAAACCAATGATAAGAACTAACCATGTAGTTCAGTCATTAGATAAAGATTATAATGCAGATACCGGGCTGTCTTCTGGTATGACTGTAGCCAAAATAATGAATGTTGTACTGTGCATTGCAATGCAGTGGGTTCCTGAGGGACTTCAATTTCTTGTCTTAGCTGAGGTTTTTTTGGTGATTAGATAATTCGCTCAAACAGAGCATGACAATGCTAAACTGCCTATGCTCTTTTCTTCTGGTGAAAACAGCCTTCTTGTTGTGAGGGACAAAATCATACAAATTCCTGCAGCAGCGTCAAAGGGGAGGGAGTGTGAAATAGTGAAGGGAGGAGAATGTTGTTGTGCCTAGACTTGTGAATTCTAGAAACTGACATTTTAGTTTAGACACAGGTTGTAGCTTCTTGAGTAATGGAGATGTAAAAGCACAAGAGTAAGACTGATCAATCACTGCCAAATTATCTTGGTTGTGGCATGAAGTACTCTGAAAGAAGCTGAACAGATTACATGTATGTTCATAAAGGAGCAAAACTTTTAAACCTTAGCTGCCCTTAGACAGTGCTCTTCTATTTTTTTTTTTTATCTTGTAGGAAGATATATTTATTATAAACTCTGAGAGTGTTAAAAAAGGGTTAACCTCCTTGATCAAAGAACATAAATAACTGGCAAAATAAATAGGAGATAGGAATGAGTCATTGTAGTAGAGATATAAAACAAATGAATCTTAATGATAGGAAAGTACTTTTAAAGTCTAATTCAATACACTAGAGATTCCAACTTGACAAGCATGCTGGTTTAGTGAGTACACTCTTGTCAGGGATTAGGGCAGGGCCGGCCAACAGATAAATGACAGACACTCTTTATCAAGCCCTCTCCCATCTCAAAGGGAAAGAGAAAGGGAATAAGGCAGGGAGACTCACAGGCTGGGATATAAAATTAGAATAGTTTTAATGAAAATAATAAAACGAAATATATATGCTTATATACAATATCAATGTCAAACCCAACCCCTCTGATGGCAATTGCGTCACTGTCACCACTGATGCTGTCGGCAGGCACTGGGGAAGTCCCAGACTGGACTCAGCAGCAAATGGGAACCAGATACAGGAGCTGAATTCTAGAACTGGATTCAGGAACACACAGATTGGGAATGAAGGCAGAAGAGAGTCCTTCTTGGGTGCTGGCCATTGAAGAAGACAGCTTGGCCCTGGTGGTCCCTCAGCTTTAAACTGAGTATGATATACATGGGATGGAATCTGTTATCAGTCAGTTGAGGATCACTTGTCCTGCCCGCTCCTCCCCACAGGTGTGATCTCTTGCTTTCTATGCCCTTGATGAGGCACACAAGATTTAGCAGTGACCTTGGTTTGCACATGAGCAAGTATAAGCAAGAGCCTTTCTGCATGCTGATCCTTCGTAGTAACTGTAAACATTGAGCATGGTTGCTTCTCAAAGCAGACACTACCTGCAAAATTATGGCGTTGTCTTCAGAAAGTGCCATCATTTAGAAGAGACTGAACTGAAAAATGACATCACTGAACAGAATTCATTTTGTTCTAGCTCAAATCAGGACATTCTACCCTTTATTTCATACCATTTATGTCATACCTATCACTAGTTTGATCTCACTCTACAGAAAAGTTTAAGTTATTTAAGTCCATGACTGTGGATTTCCATCTATCATAGCAGCCTCTTAGGGCGGGAAAGATGTTATGGAATTTGTCACAGTTTGTTTCTATGGGTAGTAGGCTCACCTCAGGAAGTTACTGGATACCACTTCATGAAGCTAACTCAGTCATCACCATTGTGTTATCCTAAAAGATACTTAAACACTCCTTTTATTATATAGCAATTAACATTATACAGTTTAAACTGAGTATTCTCACCGTGTATTAAACTTTGAGATACACATTGGACTTCACCATCTTTCATCATCACCCTTCAAGTACTTCCAGGTTCTTGAGCAAGAGCAATTTGACAAATGGATTTACCTTTGTCCAAAGTAGGAAATGACCACACAGATTTTTCCCAAAAAAGATTATCTTTCATACACCACAGGGACTTTATCCTCTTCTACTCTATGTAAAGAGTCTGAATGAGCAGGAGTGGCTGAATTGATGGATCCCCTGGAATTAACTAACCAGGTAGCCTGTGCTAAATGCTTGTCCCAGTTTTTAAAGATTCCACCCCCCCATTGCTTTCAGAGTAGTTTTTAACAGTCCATTGTATTATTCAATTTATTCAGATGCTGGTACATGATAGGGGATATGATACACCTACTTGATACCATGGTCTTTAGTCCAATTGCCTATAAGATTATTTTTGAAATGCTTGACTCAATTCTTTCTGGAGTATCATGTCGCCACAACATTTGTTTTTCAAGGCCTAGGATGGCGTTCTGGGCTGTGTTGCAAGGCACTGGATATGCTTCCAGCCATGGTGGTTGCTTTCACCATTGTGAGCACGTGGTCCTTCTTACCCTGGCAGGTTTGAGGGAGTGTGATATAATGAACCTGCCAAGCTTCCTCATATTTAAACTTTGACCATCGTCCCCCACACCACAAAGGCTTTAACCGTTTTGCTTGCTTAGCTGCAGTGCACATTTCATAGTCGTGGATAACCTGCACAATAGCGTCCATAGATAAATCCACTCCTTGGCCAAGAGTCCAATTGTATGTTGCATCTCTTCCCTGATGTCCTGAAGTGTCATAGGCCCACTGAGCTAAAAATAGCTCACTCATGTTCCCGGTCTGAGTCTGTTTGGAACACTTTAGCAGCTTGATCTATCTAGCGGTTGTTTTGATGTTCCTCAGTGGCTGGACTTTTAGGTAGGTGAGCATCTATGTGTTGGACTTCTACAACTAGTTTCTCTAGCTGAGCAGCAGTATCTTGCCACAACGTAGCAGCCGAAATAGGTTTACCTCTGTGCTGCCAGTTACTCTGCTTCCACTGTTTTAAGCAATCCCCACAATGCATCTGCCCGCATCCATGAGTCAGTGTCCAGATAAAGCACTGACAACTTTTCTTAGTCAGAAACATTTAAGGCCAGCTGGATGGCTTTTACATCTGCAAACTGACTTGTTTCACCTCCTCCCTCAGCTGCATTTGTGACTTGTCATGTGGGGCTCCAGACAGCAGCTTTTCACTGCCGATGATTTCCTACAAGACAACAAGATCTATTAGTAAAGAGAGTATGTTGCTTATCATTATCTGGTGGGGCTTGTTCAGCATGCATCACTCTCTCTTCTGGTGGCCTTCAAAAAATCTTTACCTTCTGGCCAATTCATGATCACTTCTAAAATACCTGGGCAACTACAATTTCTTATTCACGCTCTCTATATGATTGGTGCAACCCACTTACTCCACGTAGCATCAGTGACATGATGAACAGAAGGAAACTTACCCTTGAACATCCAGCCTAGTAGGGGTAATGGTGGTGCCAGGAGGAGCTGTGCTTCAGTACCAATTATTTCTGAAGCAGCTCTAATTCCTTCACATGCTGCTAATATTTCTTTTTCTGTTGGAGTATAGTTGATCTCAGAGTCTTTGTATACTCAACTCCAAAATCTTAGGGCCTGGCCTCAACTCTTCCCTGGTGCTTTCTGCCAGAGGCTCCATGTAGGACCATTATCCCCAGCTGTGGTATAGAACATATTTGTGGTCTAGAGCGCAGAATATTTTTTATGCCCTGTTTGGACTGGCCCAGGGGCTACTGCATTCATGATCTCTTGTTTGATCTGTTCAAAGACTGGTTCAGAGCCCTATTTAATTTTTATTTTCTTTTGAGTCGTTTCATAGAGAGACTTTTACAATCTGGCTGTAAGCAGGAATATGCTTTCTCCATAGTTGAGTGTCTTTTCTTGTGACTCCTCTGGAATAGCTGAATAAGGATTATGACCTTTCAGTTGAGAATGACTTGTGCTTGGAGCTTTTATAGCTTAGTATCCAAATAAGTGTGGAATATGTTAAACTAAGTATCCAAGAAGCACCGAACATCTTAAACTTGTTTCTTTTTCGATGTATCTCCAGCCTTCAAACATCTCTGAGTACAGGCTCTGGATGACATGTTTTTTTTTTTTTTTTTTTTTTTTGAATTCTTCTGTTTAAGTATTTTTTATTTTTAAATTTTTTTTTTACAAAATGCCATCAAGTAAGGTATAGTTATTGGTCTTGTTGATGAAACAATTTCCTTGTCTTACCAGTAGGGGACCGAACCATTCCTATTGAAGGTTCTTGTGCTTAGTACTATATATTATATAGGAATATATAATATACATATTATATAGGAATATATGTTGTGTTGAACTAAACTTCTTAAAGTCTGCCTGCTGATGGAATTCCATAAGCACATAGGAAATGTTACTTTCTTGAAGTTGGTGTTGTAAGGCTGTTTAGTACAACGATTTTGATTATGTAAGACAGGACTGTTCAGTTAATTTTCAGTTAACTGCTAGAGTTGAGGCAGATGTTCTTTGAGTGTCTTCAAAATAAGCTTAGAATTTCTCCATAGGCTTTTCTAGGTGTCCTGCAAGAAATAGGATTAAAGATTTGATTTTTTTAGAAGACTGCCTGGTCTATTAGAGTCTTAAAGGAAAGTTTGCTGTATTGATCTTGCAGGTACTCTTAATTTCTGTCAACAATGGAAATGCACTCAGTGTTTGAGCTTCTAATCACTGTGGAATAGATGGAGCTTCACTCTCATTTCCAAATAGATTAGGTTCGTTTCATATATCACAGTTGCTCAGAAGCTTTATGCTTTCTGCAAGATCACAATAAAAATGCTTCCCTAGCACTCTGATACAGAGAATAAAGGATAGATGGCTATCCATCAAATGGGAAGGGGGAAGCTACCTTAAAGGGAACCAACACCTAAGTTATGTGCAATGCAGCAAACAGGAGGAAAAATCGTATATCTCACATAACAGAACTAATTTTTTGGGTTAGTTTATAAAACAAAATAGAAATCTTTGCAGAAATCATTGATCTACATTGATCATAGCTTTTTGAGGCAAGCATTGAATAAATTCTTGCCCTTCATGTAATACTGACTCAAGTAGTCAGAAATTAAGCTGGTTTGACAAGTCAGGTGCACTGGCCTTCAGAGACAAACTGATGTAGACAATACTAAATGTACACTTTTATCTTAATGTATGGACTTTACATGAATGTGAATTGACCTTTAGCAACTCTACTTGCATCAGTGTTGCAGCTTCAGAGTCTTGATGTCTTCACCTTATTTACATGTCTCCACTATGCCTCTAATGAGTTTGTTTTTCTTTACATGCACAGTAGGACATGGTGTCTCTAAAGTGCACATATATATAAGTACGAGTTGAGTTGGCAAATACTGTAGAAGGTTTTTTTTCTCAACTAATTGTCTGTGTTATGAAATGCAAGAAAGAAAATAATCTTAGCTGTCTGGTTCCAAAAAAGGCTCCAGCATGCTGTATAGAATAAGATTCTTTCCTTCAGTAGTGAGCAAGGACACTGAGATTCTCTCTACAGCCATTGGAAATACCTTCCTGTAACTTCAGTGGTAACCATTGCCTTGCTTTTAACTGTTCCCTCCAAATTCTCGCTTCAAAAGTTCTGAAGTGTGATATGTCATGTCAGAAGGAAATGATTTGCAGTAATTTCTGTTTATATCTTTGTATGAAAGCACAGGAATAACTCTTGTGAAATTCTTGCAAGTGTTAATGCTCTCATGACCAGCTGTAAGCAGTCACTGCAAACCACAACATGCTGGCTGTGATAGAACATTAGATGTTTAAAGTTCTCTGTTTGTGGAGACACAGAACAAAGGTAGGTGGGATGGTAAGATTATGCTTTGAAAAAATGATGAGATTTCAGGGGTTTATAGATCTGGTTTAGACTTGTTAAGACTTTAGCTTGTACAGAATTAGCTTGTTAACTCTGTCTTGAGGAAGTGTAGTAAACTTTCAGTAAGCTGGCTTCTAGATTGGCAGCAAATGAAACCATTGTTTCTTATTGTATAGATTTTAGCAGCTTTTCAAATAATAGATGAAAAGCAGTCTCTGAGTGTCACTGCAAACAGCTTGTGGGAACTTGTTCTTTAAATGCTCCCAGGTTAGAGTGCTGGGTAGAGCAAAGTGGCAGCTATTTGATACAAAATTCCAATCACACGTAATGTGCCATGACACATTGACTATTTTAGAGATTAACATTTTTTCAGTCTCGTGATAAATTTGTTCTTGAGACAAACTGACTTTAGAATTGTTCTCCTGCGTGCTGTGAAAAGTTGTAGTACCATGCAGCATCACTCAGTGCAGCTCTGGCTACATGACAGCGCATCAAAGGAGATGGATTTGAGGGTTGTCAGGCAGGAAATAGCTTACCTCTGGCAGATAACTTGTTTAGGTAAGCTTAGTTAAAATAAGGTAGGAAGTAGCAATTCATGCTACTAATTCATGTGCTAATAGAACTATGCCAACTTTTTCTGAGTACTAATTGAAGGAGGGTTTTTCCATACATGCTGCACTTGACAGCTAGTTAGAAATCATTTATCTTCGTTGAACTCAACTTTTCTGGAGATGGAAATCTAGTGATTAGTCAGATTTCCTCTCACTAATTTGCTATTTAGCAAAGATACAAGCAAAACAGGTAAAACTTTCTTATACAAACACAACTGTCACACTTATAATACATTTGATGCTGGAAAAAGTGTGGAGTATTGCCTCTGAACTCCTTATAAACAAGATACTAAGCTGTTCAAGTCAGTCTGGACAACCTCAAATCATTAGATTAGCCCAGGGCTACTGTCAACAATGGAAAGTTTATCAGTCTTGCTGTAAAATTCCCTGTGAGAGCTGTTCAAATATTTGAGGAAGACTTTCTATGTTGATGAAAGAGAACGGTGTGCTCTTTCCATCTGTTAGGATGATAGATGTGTTCAGTGTTCCTGACGGAAATCAGGTGTCTACCTTCTGAGCACAGGCACCTCAGTGCTCTTGCTATTTCACTGGTAGTGGAGAGGACTGTTCTGTTTTAGAATAAAGTATAACAGCAGCAAACACTGAATGGAAGGGCACGTCACTGATTTTGACAATTCAAGTGGCCGACAAATTACTAGGCTAGAGACTGGTTATGTTGTGCAATGAAACTTTGGCGTAAACTACTTCCTATCATTTCAGAATGAAATAGTGACTTCTAATAACATGTGAAAACATTTTGTTATGATCTAAGACAAAACACTGCCGCCCCAAACTGATATTATTCAGTGACTTTTCAATGACTATAGTCTTTCATGCATACTGCGTATATAGTATACTGTGGATGTCAGGTCTCTGACACTGTCTCATTCAACAGAACTGCTTCCACTGCACCCTGTAACTTTCTAATGTAGACATAAGCAGAGGACGAAAGGTTACATGTTGTGGTAAAGGTGGAGTCAGTTAGCTAGTTACCGTTTCCCATGAAGACCCTTCTTCTGAAGGTTCAGGTTTGGGACAGTTACTGTTGGGAAGAGGTCCAGCCAGTGGTCAGTTACCTTCCCCACAGCACCCTTAGCAAAAAAGAAAGGACACTAGCGATTCACTTAAAATATCTCAAGCTGCTTTTGTCTGTTACAAACTGTAAGAGCAGCAGTCAGTGAAACTGTTTCTAGTACTGTCTAATGCAGAAAGATATAATATTCTTGCACTTCTTGATTTCTAACCTCTTGGTGTTTGTCACCAGAACCACAAATACCAAATACGACTTCCACAATAGTGAAAAGTATGTCAGGCTAGATGTGTCATTTTTAAGTTACAGGTTTCTAATATCTGCTAAAACTGCTAGCATAGTTCAGCACCTCTGTAGTTTAAACATATGGCAACTTTGCACTAATAGCTTAAATGGGTAAGAGTGTGGAGTGGAGATTCATCTAGTACTGTCAATCTCAGTCCGTCTACTCTCAAATCTACAAATGCTACTCGTGTGTAAAATCAGGTGGATATACTTGAGCATGTTCTGTAATATTGATAGTGGTTTGGTTAACCTACTTCTTGCTGAATAACAGATTCAATCTAATTGGGTAAGACATTTCTGGGACAAGCTGTACTGGTTTGGGGAGAACAGGGAATGTCATCAGCAGTGGGAGCTTGCCAGGAGCATATTGATATCATCTGGCTAAAAAGGAGCCTCAGTCAGCTCACACCTGACCCTAGTAGTGCTAAAATGTACATTAGATGTCCGAAAAACTCAGAGATGCATCCTCAGGGCAGTTCTGGATATTTGTTGCATTGTGCCAAACACCCAGCTGTAGGACCGACAGGCATCCAAAGTGTAGTATGTTCTTGCCTGTGGCTCCTAAATGACTTTAGTCAGACTTGAAAATGACAGTGGTTCTAACTCAGTAATAGAACTGGGCTGCATGCCCAGCCATTTTGGATGGTGCTTTAGCTTAAATCTATCACACTAAATGACATAGTCCCAACTCTTAGTAAAGTCTATAAATAAGGAGCTGCCCCTCAGTGGTTCCTTGATGTTAGCATGTAAAAGCTTGACCCTAGAAATTCAGAGAGTTGGAGAAAAATGTTTTTTAAGCACAACTGGAGCAGGGAGGAGAGTTCTTTTTAGGTCAGGCCTTCCCTTGGCAGAAGCAAGACTGGAAAAAGGAAGTTTCACTTATTGTTAAATTGTTTTGTTTTGTGTTTTTCCTGTCTAGGTTGAATGAAAGTATAAATGTCTCATGGTCTTGGAAACTCTCTGAAACAACTAATTTGACAAGTTTAGTTCTGAAGCCTAAACAGTGTTTGCACACTGTGTGCCAACAAGGTCAGAGTGGTTGATATCAAGGACCTAAGACCCATGGTGTTAGCAGTCACAGTAGAGTTAGTCTGACTGTTGCTAATGGCCCTTGGTGAATTTTGGCATGACTAATGGACGTTTAGGCATCATGCTAAATAGTTGATCTGAAAACTTTTCTCACAATGGAAAAAGAACGTTCAAGTATTTCCAGGCTAAAACTGATTTATTGCAACCATTCATTATAACTTAATAAGCATCCTGTGATGCCTGAGTTCACTGTAGTGTATAGTACCTGTTGACAGAAAAACAGAATAACTGAAACACACTAGCAGGATGCTACTTCTGTGCATTTTGAACTCAATTTGATTCGCTAGGTCTCTTGGTCATTTTCTTCACTACTTCTGTGTTACTGAATAGGCTTTTTTGGCTTGATTTTATAGATTAAACTTTTACTCTGTGCTATATTCCTTTTCTGTTGAATTTACTTAAAGTGCTTTTTAAACTAACTGAACTCTGACTTTCAGCATTCTGAAGGATAAAGTTGGCAAGAGCTGCTTGACTTTATTCATAAACTGAGAACTTTTTGCTGTTTATCAGATTCTTGACATCTCTGTATCATTGTATCCAGGAAAAAACTACAAAACTTCATTGCAATGGTCTTCCAGTTAGCAGCAAGGAATTTTGGAATAAAACTCTTCAGATAGTTGTGCATTGACTTTTGTGTGACTACAGTCAAACTATATCTATATAGTCCAAAGATTATTTGATATAGAACTGCCAAGCTTGTTAAAATCAAATTTTGAGCTCTGGCTACCCATTAAGCTGATCAACTTGTCAAAGATGACTTGAACTAACTTTACTTTGAAAAACTATTTGTTCCATCATTCTCTTAGTTGTCAGGCTTTCATAACCCCTGATCATCTTTTTCTTCCTCATTAATGACAATTTTTGAAGGATGCCAGGAATGTTAGTCTCATCTGAAAGAGAAGAACTTTACTAACTTTGTCCAGTTGTCCATCATTATTCCTGATGAAATGTGAAGGGTTTAAATACAGCTAACACAATTCTGGTTTCTGAGTTGTGTGGCTTCAGATACGACTAAGCTTAGGTTTCGGGTTTGGGTTGTTTTTTTTCTCCAGGTAGGGGAACTTGTGCTATACTGTTGGTATTGACAGAAGTAAACCCAAATTCCTCTTCATAACAAAAAAAGTACAGGTGCAGAAACTTCCAGATAGGCCATTTTACTCTCCTTGAATAAGCTCTATATATGTATTAGGACGTTCAGGTATGGTAAGTAGTCTGGGAGAAGGAACCATGACAAATTCAGTATCATGCATATCCAGTAGGCATTTGCACATTTAACTTGCTTTTTCTAGCCTCAATTCCCATCACATAGGTATTAAGAGCAGAAATAATGGTAGGAGTGTAGAGTATCTCCTGCTAACTAAAAGCAAGAACTGTCACAATACTGAAGTCACACTGCTGTGACAAACAGGACTCTCTTGTTTATTCTCTACACTGGGAAAGATTGTTGTAGAGTCTCCTTAAAATGTACTTCAAGGCAAGATTGACACTATCTGAATCTTCTGATCATTTATCTTCTGCAGTGAAACGAAGGATAAAGATAAAGCTTCTAGTGTCAGACTAGGCTATAAGGTTTTTTTCACGTAGTTTTAACTTACAGTTCACTCCTCTTACAGTGCAAGAATAGCTTCCAGATTCTGGAATATACAGTTTTAGACTAAACTTAACTCTGGTGATGCTGCTGTAGGGAGTTGTATTAGTTCCTCATGCATGGCATTACATGAGTGTTTCACTTAATGTTGCAATTACTGGAAAATATGGTGACAATATGTGCTGAGTCATTTAGATGTGAAAACTTTGTGGTTGGCAAATGCAGAACTTTTGCATTGCATACAGGCACTTCCATAACCCCAAACAAAACATCTGATCCCCATGACTGCCCCGTAGCTCAGCTCCTGAACCTCTAAACCACAGAGAAAGTATACCTTCCTGGTACCATCAGGTTTCTGTCAAGGCACTGAACGTACCAGAATGATTAATCCTATTATGTCCTTCCCATACTGTTGTAGTAAGCAAGAAGTTATCTTCTTGTCCGTTTCCTTCCATAGTTATACACACTGGAGATTTTAAGTCTAGTTTCATCTGATCACTTTTAGCCTTTTTTCCGCTCCGGGATATGATCCACTTCCGGCACTGCTCAACGCTATTCTCGCACATGGTGAAATGACTACAACAAAAATTCTGCTGGACATAGGAAAGGAAATGAGAAATCCCTGCCTGAACTGAGCATGACAAAAATGGAACCATGTAGTTTCAATAGCATAAATAGAGAATGATGTTCACACAGACTTTGGGCTAGTGTGTTCTCCAGTTCACTTTTTCTGTATGATTTTTTTTTTTTTTTGCAAGCAGAAATGTACTTGCAAAAGCTTTGCCTGAAAGTCTTGTTGAATTTGCAAAAGGCTGTCTAGAATGTTCTGCATCCCCTACAAGAAGCTCAGCATGTGCATTGTCAGGAATAACAGAACTGTAAAGAAAGTCTACCCAGTTTGTACTGAATTGTTTCCTGCCTCATGTCATATACGTTTTACCTGTTTACTTTATAACAAAAGTCTTACCTCTTTGGCAGGCCCTGTATTATTGCTTCTGCTTTCTTCAAGTGGAATAAAAAGAATATATTTGTCCTTGTTAGGCCTTCATGACAGAGCAGTTGTAAGCTAGTATGCAGGTCAGGTTTATTGTTAGTGGATGTGAATTCTAGAGTTGAAGGCAGCTCTGTGTAATAAACTATTTTGGATTTTGGGCTACTTTAGAAGAGGGCAGCACTCGTACTGGAGTGTCTTTAATCTATTAAAAGGCATTAATCTCTAATACCACAGTGGTGTTAAGCTTCTGTGTGTTTTATAGGTAAGGAAAAATATGCATTAATGTTTTTTCCAACTCTAAAACTCATAAGAGCAAAAATTTTCACTTCTGTCAACAAGCCAGCCAGAAATAATACTTTAGTGATTGTTCTGAACAGCTGAAGCTCATGTTTTCTACGCAACTGCTATAGAGTACAAAGTATAGTTCAGTGCCCATTCATGTTCTTACCAGAACTGCTAAATTTTTCAAAACAAAACCAACAAAAAAAAGGCAAACAAAATCCAACCAACCAAAAAAAAAACCCAACACCAAAAAAAAAGAAAAAAAAAAAATGGAGAAAAGCTACTATGCAAAGCTACCTTGGCTTCTGCATTATTCTACTGCTCCTCAATCTGCCAGTTAGCACAAACTCATTTGCAGTGGCTTCTCATCTGGTCAGGACCCCATGAGGGGATTCAGCTAGTCTGCTATTCTGCTACAAAATTGTTGCCTTTTTGGTATAGTGTATCTGACAAGATGGTGTTAGAGCTTCATGTGGGCTGGGGGATATTGGGGCAAAAGAAGTCATCAGCGTCAAGAAACCGTCAGGTGATCTTGGTTGTTTACTGGTCAATGCAGCTCTCCAGCTCATTGTATATAAAGGTATTAGGTGGGTAGGGAAGACTGGCTATAGTAATACGATGGGAATTCTCTCAGAAACGAAGCTGACGAACTTACCTGAATAATGATCAGACTTTCTGACTGAGGCTAGGCCTCCTGTTACTTCTTTAAGAAAAAACATTTGGTGTTTAGGACTCTTCAAGTTTAGTTACAACATGTACCTTTGTTTCTTTTCTTTGGAAGCTATATGTGATGTTGTACTAATCCAGTCTCTTTCATATATCTCAATGCACTATGTTATGCGGGTTTCACCAAGGTATTGCTATAGGAGGCTAGTATAGCATACTTGCCAACTGTTACTTATTTTTTTAAAGCTTTTTTTGGATGGGAAGGCAGTAGACAGGAAGGGATTCAGTCAATAGTAATGTCCTTTATCGTGGTAACTGGTTGCAACCATGTTTACCTACAGCACACACAGCTACCCAGATGAGAAAGGGTAACTGCCTGATAACCATTTCTGCAATTCTCAAATAACTTAGTTTTCATATGTAGTGATTATTCATCTCTATTCCTTGCTGGTAACAGTCTAGCAAACCTTTCTGCAACTAATCAATACAATTTAATTTTCTTATGTAAATGTACATCAAGTTTTTCAAAGAACTTGTAGCCTTAGTTAAAGACTGAAATCTCCACAGATCTCCAGCAACTCTAATAGAGAGGACAAATTGGACTGCTTTCTTCGCTGCTATTTGTGTGCAGTGTCGTGTAAATAACAGCAAGTGGTGTTTGTTTCTAGACTATTTTGGGGCCAAACTGTTTTGTGGGCCCATCCCATGGTATGAAGAGATGTATTGCTTGAATTGGACACAAGACTTAGTGCTTTGGCGTAGTTGGAGACGTTTCTGTATGATAGGAATCAATGGTGATACTGGCAGCCTAAACAAATGGGGAAGCTGAGCAGGAGCTCCTCATAGCTTGCGTGGTGCCATATCCAGTGACTGGCTTAATATAATTAAATTTGACAAAATTTAATTAAATTTGACAAAAACAACCCAAAACCCAACAAAACAAAAACCCTAAAAAACCCCGAAACAATAAACAAACACCAAAATCTCCACAATCCAAATGTAAAGCTTCTTTAGATGTGACATGATTGATCTACAGAAGTAGTAAAAGCCTTCTGGCCAAGCTCTTTCGTAATGGTGTTTGATTCATGAAAACAATGGGTACGACAATTTGTAGTAAGGCTAAACCAAAAATTCCTTTTAGATATAGAAATCCAGCCTGAAAAGGCCTAAGGAGACAATGTGAATTACTTGTATACAAGTTGTGTACACTGTTTAGGAGACTTGTATCACCAGCGTGACTCTTTCCAGTGGCACAGTCACTGAGATGAAGGCTTGACACCTAGTTCATTGGCCTTAGAGTCCCTGGCATAAATGCTGCTTCCAGACCTGAGCTCTGGATATGGAGGGAACAGCTTTTCTCTTGCATGCTCTTTGTTCTCATACAGGGGATAATGAGCCAGTACTGAAGAAATTCATGTGTAATTTCCACTCCTCGGAGTGTGTTGGCTAGTGGTGTAGCATCATACTTGGAAGAGCTAGAAACAAAGTCAGCTTTAGAGCTTTATAGTCCTCTGAAGCTTCACTGTAGCTGCTGCTGCTTTCAGGCAATTCTGTCAGCTGCTTAGTCAACCTTTTCTGAAAATATCTTTAGGGAATGAGCTAATCGGTACACTGAAGTACTGATATTAAAATGAGGCAATTGAGCTAGAAAAGCATGCTGTTGAACAGGGTGGCTTGTCAAGTTCCTCCTCAAAATGAATTTCTGTCTCTTTCTGAGAAGATAATACCCAGTTCTTGTAAGTGTCCTTGCTAATCAAAGGTAGACTTGAATGCTTATGAACAGAAGACAACTATGTTTCCAGTTAAAATTCTTACTTTCTCTATTCTAAAACTGCGTATGTACTAAATGCTGAAGTGATGATACACTGTAAAACTAAGTTATAAAATGCCGGGACTGCTTTTCCAAATGAAGACTTTCAGACAAAGCAAAAAGCTGTTTTAGTGGCTTGAACTTCCCTAGCAGCGTGCTAGCTCTTGACACCGCTATGCGCACTCAAGTACAAACACAGCATGATGGTCTGACCCTCCAGACAGAAGAATAACTGAACTGGCACTCTAATTCTGCATTTCAAGTATAGAGACTACAGTGGTTGTGCTTATAAGCAAAGGCTTTTTTAGCTTACTATACTCACTGACTGTTTCTTTTCTTCTGGATTTTCATTGTGAATGTTTGTACTTCAACTATTCTGATAACGCTTGCTTCAGATCCTGGGATTGCTATAGAACTCCTATAGTTGGAAATTATTCCAGAGAACGTCTTAGATTTAAAAGATGAAGTGGAAGATAATAGGTTTAGCTAGAACTATTAAACTAGCTCCTTTTGATCTTGTTCCTGTGGAAACATCTATAACATTGGTGACTTCTTCAGAAGATGTTTTGAAGGCTGTTGGCCTTGCAGCTTGTAGAAACCCCTGTTTCTCACCCTTCAGAAAAAGATTGAGTTTGCTTAAGTCTCTAGCTGAAGTAACTAGATTTATATTTAAATCTTGCAAAAGTTGTTTTGGTTTTTTTTGTTGAAAGAATGATCTGTGTATAGCTGTGCTGATAGTGGGTTTAGGCATTACTTCTCAAAGAACACTATTATATAAGTTTAACAAAAAATAGTTGGTAGTTGGGATTACTTTTAGCATCTGACGTGTATAATGTATGTAATGGCTGTTACAATGGGCTGACACAGGATAGAAGAGGTAATGTTGCATGAAATAGATGACTAGTCCTGAGTGCCAAACTTGTATGTAGTAACCTGGTACAGAAGTCCATTTATATTGACTATATATATTTAAGCATGAACTACATGCATGAACTACTAAGCATGAACTCTCTCACTGCTCTCTTCTTCAGGCCAGGAGCGCTTTGGAAATATGACCAGAGTATACTACAAAGAGGCAGTTGGTGCTTTTGTGGTCTTTGATGTCACAAGAGGCTCCACTTTTGAGGCTGTTTCAAAATGGAAGAATGATTTGGACAGTAAAGTACTACTTCCTAATGGCAACCCTATCCCTGCCGTTCTTCTTGCAAACAAGTGTGACCAGAAGAAAGATGGTAGCCAGAATCCCTCTCAAATGGACCAGTTCTGCAGAGAAGGTGGATTTGTTGGATGGTTTGAAACATCTGCCAAGGTGAGCATAAATAAGAAATGTGTTTTAACTCTTCTACGTATTGGCATGAGAATGGATGAATATAGTTGTGTAGGAAATTAAATTGTCAAGTATAGAAAGTGACTGTCAAGTCTCCAGTGTTCAGCAAAAGTTGGAAGTGGTGTGCAGGCTAGCTTACCCCTGAGGAAGATTTGCAGCATATTTAGTTTAGATTAGAACTGAATCTTAAACTCAGGACCTTAAAACTAACTGTAAACACTGAGTTCAAGTTTTCTTCATCTTGTATACATCAGTATCAGAGTCATTCTTTGGATGTTAATAGTAATAAATGCTGATCAAACTATCCAAAAGATACAAGTAATCTTTAGGTGCAGGTTTTTAAATGGCAGCTTTTTCACTTCACTGCACATAGGAAGTGGTAAGACTCTAGATGTGAACAAGCTAGTGTGTCTTTCCTGATGCAGAAATGTAATTTGGCATTTGCGTCTTCCAAATGCAGATGACACTCTTCTGATAGGCAGTCAGGAGATCTGAAATATCCTCTTTGTAATATGGGTGAATAACCTTGTCTCAAACCTACCTGGTAATTTTTTTTTTTTTTTTTCCAAAAAGCAAATATATGAGCAATGACCTGATGCATCTAAGCTGTTTTTGTCACGCAGATGAGACTGTAGAAAAGTTTTTGTATTTGGAAATTGGAATGTTGTGAGTATTTAAAAAAAAAAAATTAAAAAATCACTGACTTCTTTTGCTTTCAATGGTTTTAGGACAACATCAACATAGACGAAGCTGCTCGATTCTTGGTGGAAAACATCCTTGCCAACTACAAAACTTTTCCTAATGAAGAGAATGATGTGGGGAAACCAAAACTGGACCCAGACCCATTGAAAGCAGAGAGTAAATCACAGTGCTGCTAATGTTACCACTGTTCAGTATGTGTGATTGGATGAGTAGCAAGACTGTTCCTTAAATCCAGCTGCTGCTATGGTGCTGCATTGTGACAATCCATATGGGCTGTCTGGTATTATCTGAATAGGTGATTCTTGTGGGTGTTTACATATTCTTATCTTGTGTGTTATCACTCCACTTTCTTGAGTGGCTGCATCTAAATCCAATTAGTGTCTTCTTACTTGAGAATATAAGGTAGTGTTTACACTCCTAAAAAGGAACAAAGACAACATTCAGCATCTAGTTTTCTTCTAGGACATGCAACTTTCCAAGTGGGACTCACTCATCATGGTTTTAGCTGAACAGACGCTTGCACGTTTAAAGTAAATTCTTCCTTTGTCACCATTAATGTCCCACTTTAGCCTTCTCACCTACACACTTGTCCCTATTTATTATCCCCCATCATGAGGATCTCTCTCATTGCTGGTTATCCTAGATCAAGGCATCCCAGAAATCTTGAGGGGGCCAATGACAGACCCCTCCCTAGTGTGTTCACTGGGACTGAGCAAAGTAGATGGCTTTTACCACTGCAAAAGAGCAAGATGAGTAAATGGCTGTACTTAACAGAGGAAAGACATGGTCACAGAGATACTAATCTAATAAAAATGCGTCTCCAGCTGTTTAAGGCAGAATATGTCATATTTCACATATGAAACACATTAATGAATACTGTTGTACTGATGGCACATCGTTATGGTAATCTCACCCATATGCACATGCAATAATTTTTTTCATCCACTAACACTGGAAACTTTATCAAGAGTGCAAAAAACTAAGTACCTTTTCCTGTGATAATGAACTTGATTCATTTTCCTTCCGTCTTGAGATGGTTCTGAATATCACGAGGAAGGAGAGAGGTCTTGAAGGAAATAGCCGAATCAGTTATTGCTAGCCTATTACCCCTTTCCCACCCCAAACTATATTTTTTCAATTTTAGAACAGTGTTGCACTCTTCTGACTACTTGGAGCTGGTGAACTGGCTTACCAGTTTGTTAACTCTGTATACTGAAATGCTTATGTTTTCCTCATAACTCACATGCATTTTTGGCAGCAAATGAAGATCGAAAAGGATTAAAGAGATTTAATGGTTCTTGAATACATTCTGGAACTTTGGCTCTGCTTGGCTGAAAGGCTTTGAAGCTCCTTTTTATTTTAAGGGTTTCTTCTGTCCTGGTACCTCACTGCTACTGGCTTCAAAAGTCTTATCTTGCTTGGTCTGATAGTGCTGATGTTTACTTAAACATCAGCATGAAGTATGTGCTTGGATATGCTGTAATCTGTTTTGAGATTTCCCAGGCTGTCTTTTTTTCTAAACAGTAACATACTTTTTAAGAGACAAATAAATATATTTGGGCATCTTATGTATCTTGTTGGTGTATGCTTTTGAGAATGTGTATCTTCACATCACGTCCTACCCTACACACAAATGCTCTCATTGACATTTCAAAACAACTTTGTCTTCTAGTAGCACTATGTAAAGGATTATTTTAAATTATTGCTGTAAAGTTTGGTATAAGCTAAAACTGTGTTTAACTATCTTAGAATCATAAGAACCCTTTCATCTAAATTATCTTAGGAAGTGTTTTAAGTCAACATCCTTCTCCAAGCAAGGTTTTTCCAGGGTGCCTTCAGCAATGTAGACTTTATCGCCCTGGTAAAATTGTTACAATGCCAGACTGTCCACCGTGAGTTTATCTAGTCTGAACCTCTCTAACTTATGTCCATGGTCGCTTATCCTCCTACCATGTACCACTGTAAAGAATGTGTCCATCAAGGTTGTGCAGATTTACTGGACACTTAAAACTTGATTGCTGCCATGTTTTTTGTGTTGTTTTTTTTTTTTTTCTTGAAAGCCTGTAGAACTTCAGAAAAGTCGCTCCTGGTCCATATTCCTTGATTGCTGGCTTGTTTGAGTTGTTAATCTTTCTAGCAAACTTGCATCTACCATAAGCATCCTATTCAGTTCTTGAACGAGCCCATTTACACTATAAACTTGCTTTTAACAAGCTGTTTAGAAAAATAGTACACTGGAGACTAAACTTTAATTATAGCTGCACAAATCCAGTAACTAGTGAGTGGAACATGTGCTTGGCCTGTTTATTTGATGCTTCTTGACTAGATTAAAACATGACAAATCTTGATGACTAGTCAAACAAGATGTAATTTGGTGTTCACTTGGCTTCAACTGTAAGTTTACTGAGCCTATGCAGTATAACATGAAGCTTATCACTAATGGGCAAAAAAAATGCCAATTCTTGGATCTGTCTGGAGTAGCATAGAAGGTTGGTCTACATTCAAATGTTAGTTCCTTAAATACCTACTTTACTGGGGAAACTGCCAGTGGAAGTAGCTGTCATTTTGGGTGTTTTTCTGCCTTTTTTTTTTTTCTCCAAACACCTGTTGTGCTTTTTCTTGGTTTTAGTTTTCACATCCAACACCAGAATGAAAACCAAACTCAAAAGCTTTGAGACTCTGCCCAAATGCATGAATCTCATCTGGGTCTTGTCAGTGGCAATGTAAATCCTATGCAGATTAGTTTAAAGAATGTCTACATTTCTGCTTGAACTGCTATTGCTGCTATGTTTAAGCATTTTCCTTGTTGTGTATGTAGCTTGTGCTCTTCTAAAGCTCTACATGAATATAGAACAGCCATGGCTCTCAAACTGTGGTGCAGTATACTAGTTTTGATACAGATTGTCACTCACGAGAGATGCTGAGGCAAGGCGAGGTTCAGGAACTACCATCTACAGGAATAAAAACCTAGAGGTTTAAAGTAACTGTGCAAATTGCATTACAGAGCAGGCTGCTATTTCCTTAGTTAAGAAGTATAAAATCAACTTTACTTTCACCTGCATGATGGAGAGGGTGTTCTGGGGATGTTTTTTTTAACTTTTTAGAGGAAAAAAATAAACTTTAATAGATGGCTAGTCTTTCTTGATGCTACAAACTGCATTTTCACACCTGTTCCTTGGAGGGAGCATTACTATGTTTA
The DNA here is from genome assembly GCA_013396935.1 of Baryphthengus martii. NCBI lineage: Eukaryota > Metazoa > Chordata > Aves > Coraciiformes > Momotidae > Baryphthengus > Baryphthengus martii. The sequence continues at coordinate 37,945 of VWZK01008782.1, read as the reverse complement.
AGACTGGTGGAGTGGATCATGAAATCCAATCCAGCTAGAAGGTGAAAACTGTAAGAAAAGGCTGGCATTTTAGCCTGAGAAAGGCAATGGAAGCATCTCCCTGGTAGAGGAGAATGAGATTGTAGTTTGTGGAGAAGTGGTTAGGTCAATTAAACTAGTGATGAAGCCATGTTTTAATTGACTCAAGAACTTTGATTTGGAAAGACAGGTGAAAGTTTAGACAGACAACATTTAATTTCAAGCTAATGAGTGCACAAAAAGTGTCAAACATTTGTTTTACTTGTATGGGAGGCCTCATGCTATTTTATTTCACTTTGTCATATTTCAGGTCACAAAAGAATCTTAAATGAGCAGCTATTCCCTATACTTAAGAGACAGTTTGGAAATTAAAAACTTGAGTAAAAATCTGAATCAGTGCTCAGTAAAATGTCATTCCTACATATTTCCATCAACTGATGGTTAAAGAGGTGGATTCTGTGAGGAGCTACAAGAAGCTTCCCTTATGTCTGATAGAGCTAATGCCAGCTGGCTCCAAGATGGACCCACTGTTGGCCAAGGCTGAAATCAGTGACAATGTAGTGTTTCTGTGATAACATGTTTAGGGGAGGGAATGAGTGAGGGAACAAATCAACCAAAAACCAGAGAGTAGTGAGAAGAAACAACTCTGTGGGCCCAAGAGCTTGAGCAAGCTGCTTATAGCCATGTTGTTTTTTGAATACTCCACTTTCTCATTCGAAAACCTGTTCCACTGTTTGACAACCCTCACTGTAATTAATAATAACAAAACCCCCAAGCAACTAAAAAACCCCACTCTCATTTTTTAAGAGAAATTTCTTGTATTTAAATTTTCACATTGTCTTTAATTCTATCACTGGGCAACTCTGAGAAGAATCTGAGTGTGTTTAGCTTCCCCATCTAGTGTTTCTATGCGTTAAGATTTGTCCCCCTACCACACTGCCAGGCCTTCTCTTAGCAAAAAAATCTTCTCCTATCTTGTGCTGAGTAAAATCAGAGGAGAATTAAGTCTGAGCTCCAAGACCCCTGAGAGGGGATTTGTTCATAGTTACTCTACGAACAGAGGAGGAAAAAAACAACACATTATTTTGAATGGTGTCTTAGAAGAACAGTAACCAGTATGTCACTCATCCACTGCTAACCAATAACTGTTTTCTTAATATTTGTTTAGGTATGTCTCACTGGGTTCCTAACATGCACCATTGTCTTGTATATTTTTTTCCTATTTTCCAACTGTAAGGCTGCCTTTAGCCAAACAAGTCTTCCCTTCAGGGAATATCTGTCAGATATGCTCTATGGCTTCAGATACTAGACCACTGAAACAGCTACTTTGACCTTACAGATTCTTTGCCAGCTAGAAAACTAGCTTTTTTAAAATTCAGATTAACTTCTCCTTCCAAACAAACTGCCCTTGTCATTGCTGATAGGATTTGGAATTCTAAATCAAGTTCTTGGATAAATAAACGTAACTTGGATCTCAAATGTTGCATCCATCTTTTTTTTTTTTTTTTTTTTTTCCCCCCACAAAGCAGCTAGATATGTGATTTCAGTGCCATTGCTCTTTGCAAACAAGCTTATTGTAGAATTTTATGGTAAAAGGTGCATTTTGAACTTTGTATGTACCACCATTTAACAGAGAAAAGAACAAATGGCACTGTAGCCTACATCCGTTCACTCTTCTGATTTCTGTCCTTCCAAAAATGTTTACAGGCAGATAGACTCAAAATTCAGTTACTTTTCTGTTGTCTTTCACGTAATTGTATTACAAGAGTTATATTTGCAGGGATCATAGAACCATTTAGGCTGGAAAAGACCTTTAAGATCGTAGAGTCCTATGTTAACTAAGCACTACCTCATCCATCACTAAACCATGTCCCTAAGCACCACATCCACAAGTCTTTTAAATACTTCTGAGAATGGTGATTCAACCACTCCCCTAGGTAATCTACCTCCCTGAAAAGAATGCTGCAAGCCTCATTGGTCATCTGCAATGGGATCAGGAAGAAAATTTTTCTACTAGGAAAACTTTCACAGGTGCTTCTTACACCTATATTTCATAGATACTTTTCCATAGTAGTTTCTCTGCCCAGTGAGTATAGGAAAGGGGATTCAGAGGAACAGATTGAAATCATAGATTACCAGAGGTGATTTTATCTGTGTTCTGGGTCACAAACTCAGTCCTGTAAGTTCCAGACTCAGTCTGGAAGTTTGCATCAGCAACCAGCAAGGTGCAGAGGTAGAGTGCTGCACTGGTACTGAAGCGGTAGCCAGCTGGTCGAACTCCCCTCTGTCTCTGGTATTATTTATTTGCATGCCCTCATCAATATTTGATAGCATAATTGTCTGAAGAGAGACCAGCTGCTCAGTTTGAAAAGAAAAAAAGAAATCTGAAATGTTTACTTAGTTCTCAAGAGAGAAATGTCCCAAGGTACCTTATTTAAAATGGATGCTGTTGGACATAATGCCAAAGGAAATACGAAGATCTGGAAGAATTTTCCACTTTGAAATTTAGAAGTATATATCTGGCCTTCTGTCAGCTTGACATAAATCAAGATCTGACATTTGTCTAAAATAAGCCTCTAGATGTAGAGATGCATATTTTTCCTTGTAGCTTTTGATGTACTCATGCCCTCTGCAATTCGACAAATTTTCATTGATTTTTATATTTCAAAAATACTTAGCTCAAATAAGCAAAGACGTATGTTCTGGTTTACCATGGATTTTTCATCATGCACTACTAATTGGGAAATAGCAAATAGGTTGAAATTTAGAAATAGTTGTTGGCAATAATGTAATCTCTGAAATGTATGTTCAATCTGCTTAGTTTAATTGAAGTCAACTGAAGTCAACTATCTGTTGAATTCAAAAGTAGCTGACTAATGTTAGTTTTACCTGTTCTTGGTGAAACTCTGTTCACTTTGGTAATCATAGACTTCCTATCAGGAATTAATTAGCTGCAGCAGTTTGAAATTAAAAAAAAAAGAAAATAAATACTTGCACATTCCAGCTCTAAAATCTCTCCAGGCTGCAGGGTTAATTTTTATTTATTTATTTATTTATTTAGTTTCTTTCTCACGTGGTTTATATGTACAGGTATAAAAAAAGGCAAAAAAAATTGTAAACATTTCAAATTGGTACTTTTTACTCTTGCTCTTTACTTGCTCAATACAAATTTAGTCACGTGATTGGAATGTTGACAACTAAAAAGCATCTTTAAAATGTCTTTAGCGTTTTTCAAATTACTGTCTTTCGGAAAGACCCTCGAGGCTACTA
>VWZK01008782.1:0-34615 GCA_013396935.1 Baryphthengus martii | reverse complement strand
CGGTGCCGCCTTCTGCCGTCCGCGGCAGCGCGGCCACGTCGCCGCTATCGCCGGCGGGACGCCCGTACTTGCCCTCAGTGCTCTGGGTGCAAATAACTTCGGCTAAAAAAGTTTACTAGCTCAGGTAGATGCTTCACTAAAAGTGGTTTCAGTAGGCAAAGTGGGGCTTAGTTGTTGCTGGTTTGTGTTTTATTGTGTGTGTTGTTTAAACTGGAGGCTTAGTGGGGAAATTGTACTTTCTTCCTCCTCTGGTATTTCTTATGCACCTGCCAAAACGATGCTATATCTGGTACTATACCTTGGCCTAGAAGATAGGGTTGCCTCGGACCTTGAGGAGAGCAATAGGAACGAGAAGATACAGCACACCTGGTAGGCGGGTGGGTGGCTTTGTGACGTGTGGCTCTGTGACATGTGGCTCTTCCTGTATGCGACGGGCAGAGTGTTGGTCACAGCGCACGGGATGAAGCCTTTGACTTAGGATCAGGAGCGGACAGAAGTGTTCACTGAAAGGTTCTTTGAGTTTAAAAGAACCTCGAAGCTGTGAATCAGGACAATAATTTAGAGAGTTATTTGGAAACCCTCTCCCATTTTCATCCAGTAGAGGAGCTCACCTTTCTGAAGGTTTCAGGGCAAAATGGTTAATGAGTTTTATAGCACTTCAGTTTCATTTGGAGAAATCAATCACAATTTCCTATACCTTGAATGCTTGCTTTATGTTATAATGAATCCGAGGAGATTAGGTGTTAAAAATAATCATTTTCCTATTTATTTCTCAAATATTTCTGTGTAAGAAGCATCTCTTTGAGACTTTTAAAAATTATTCTATTTGCTATTTTTTTAGTGTGAAATTCTATATTTTTGTGAAAATATGATTCTTCTTGCAAAGACAAATAAATGGAAATAATTTCTTTTCTTTCATTGTTGATATTTTGGCCTGTGAGTTCTGTTTCTACGTTTTGAGCAGCTTTCTCATCCTAAAGCATGTAAGCCTGAATGCATGGAACTGGCAGGATTCAGATGCAAAAGGTAACTGATGTATGCGCTCACGCTCTTTTCTTCATCTTCCTGCCATAAATAAAGGTTTTGGTTCACTTATTTTTCTCTTGAAATCAATCTTCAAATGCCCCTTTGTTCTCGTTTCGTATCCAGTTACTAAGCCTTTGCTATCAAGTAGGTTTTCTATTTCGTGTTTTCATACTTCCCTTTTGTATTTCACACCTTGATTCCCATTTTGATAACTTCTGTGTTGTTGCAGGCAACCAGTATCTCTAATACCTCCTTTCTCCTCACTGCATCCCTTTACTTAGTAACTTTTTTGTTTGCTTTGGCCACAGCCATGAAGACCCTTGTATTTACAGCTTCAGGAAGTTTAGAAATTATTTTTTTCTGATGATATCTAAGCTGTCAGGGACTACTTTCATTTTTTTAGCACTGCTAGAGAAATATAAGTATTTTTTTACTTTTCCGTGTATGTGAAACTGAATGGGCTGTCATCAGAAAGATTTTGTCCAGTATTTCAGGGTTTATCCCCTAGTATGCATTCACACATTCAGAGTGAGAATTTTTTTATCTATTCCATTAAATTAAGAGCCATCTTTTTTTTTGAGAGAGAGTCGTCTTTTATGGTAAAATCGTTAACTCTCTCCTATATCATACATAATGATTTGTAAAAGAACCATTCTTACGAAATGAGTTATTTGTATCAGAATATCTAGAACAGCATCTGTCATCTTCTTGTAACACATTGTTACTTTAGGCTTTATTAAATAAGACCATGATGGATAAATCAGATTAGAAAATTGTTTTTCCGGTGTCAGCTGAGATGAGAATATTTAATTAGAAACCATTTGAATGTTATTAAGGTTTACTGAAAGACCTCTGACATGCAATTTAGGGGATACGCTCGTGTTGCTGGACCTAAAGGACAGGAGACTTGATTTATTTCTCACTCTGCAATTATTAACTAATTGCAGTGGAACTCATGTCTAGCATATGCCAATGTTATTTCAACATCGGCTACAAATTGGAGCACAGGAATATTTACTCCTTTCACTAAAGCTATTCTACACAAAGTGTAGTAGCATGAAGTAGCTCCTTAGTGGTGGCTCAGTGACTGATGTTACTAGACTTAAACTAACCAGGCTAATGTAGAACCTTCATAACACAGAATATAGAGCTTGTTTTATATTGTGGGTTTTTTTTGATTAAACCTGTAACTTCCGTTTAAACTGTAGCATGTCTTTTGGGTTTATCTGCTCTGCCATCGTGATATCTTGTGAACAAAGTAGTCTCAGCAGTATGTATCTAGATGTTTCAGTGAATGTGCTCGATACAGTTCTATATGACATCCCATTGTCCTGAACAATATTGAAGCAAATGAAGAGATGAAGTGACTTTTTTTTTTGAAAAAAAATAAAAAAATCTTGATAGAATGGCTTTTAGTATACAGAACTACCTCTGTTTGTGTTTGTATCAATTAATATAGAAATATTGCCAATAATGCTGCTACTATAAAAGGGGAAACCAGGAAATCTGTGACACAAAAAATCTAAAGTTACCGATACTAATTTTCTGACTAACCTATCTCTACTCTCTTTTTATCATTCTGAAATATTATTAAGGCCTTTTGGATGGATGGGTGGGTGGGTGGATGAGTGGATGGATGACAAAATGTTGGTTTAGGTCAAAGTATTGTCTTGCAAAGTTCAGCAACCGACCTTATAAGCCTTCTTATTTAAGCTGTCAGGAAACATTTTTCTTTGGCATCTGTTGATCTGTAGATAATGAATTTAAATTTTAGAACAAGCTAGTGACAGCTTGTTCTAAAATTTCATGTAAGTAACTTTTTGTCTTGAAACAAAAATCTTACAGAAAAAGTATCTCCATTTTCTCATGAAACAGAATAGTGCTATAAAATATTTGAAAATTTTAATTCATCACTCACTACACTTTAAATCATACTGTTTTGCTCTGTTAGTTTTATGTGCTTTCTGAGTTGATTAAAGGCTCTATTCTACTACAGCATTTAGTCTCAGTACAACCTTCATCATGCTGAAAACACACAAGCATCTTAGTACTCTAGTCAAAGATATGGGTGAAAATTTGTTTTTGCTGCCATCAGTGAAAATTGTTGATAGCTGGGAACTGAACCGCAGTGGGGCTAAAAGTTTACCTTTGAGAATACTTCTGACACCTGGAATAGTCTTTCTTCTTGCTTGCCCTTGTTTCCCAGATGGATTGGAATTTATATCCCAAACACAATATCAGAAAGGTATTTTAGCATTCTTAGTCACTCTGGAAGGACTGAAATATTGAGGCAGGTTTGTTTTCTTCAGTCATGCTATACGCCAGTGGTCTCAAAACCTTTTTGATTGTGCAGGCCTATCATTAAAAATATTTTGAGCACACTCTCCCAATATATGTATATTTATTTATTTATAAATTATAGACAGGCACTACTGAAGTTCAGATGTTTTCTTCCTTGTGAGCACACCCCACTTTGGAGACCACTGCTATAAGATAGAGAATTTTTATGAAGAGAACAAGCAACTAGGCAGTTTCAAGTTTTGAACCAAAGTCTACAGGGAGCTTTTTATTTGGATTAGGCTTATGGTCAAAATTTAGAACTACAGATGGTGATTTATGCAAAATGGAAGCTATGTTTCATTTTTCAATTTTTGGTGTTGCTTCTTTTATTTATTTCCCTTTGTCAGGTTTTGTCAGGTTTTGTGATGTCAGAATGATGGGAATGCAGTTGACAGCAGACATTGACAGTATTTGGAAAGTGTTGTAAGGAATATCTGTATTAAAGATATTCTATGTTTGCAGGCCCATGAGAAGAAGATGCCAATGTATTTCATTTAGTAGAAAGTACAATTCTAGCTCCAATTGCAGAGGATGTTCAGTTTTCTGATTTAGGGCTAGATTGGTATCATTGTTGTCAAGAAAAATCAGAAAAGCACCAAGCTGATTCTGCAGGAATGTACTCTGGAACAAAATGATTAATATTGCTGCTCTTAAGTATTTATAATTGTTGAGGAAAACTGCCAAATGCGGTGATAAAACAATTGTACTGTGTAGTCCTATGACTGAGTCCTCAATTTGATTGGTAATCTCTCTGTTGGACAGATTGGTCTATGTTTCCTTGGGTAGTGATTTTCTCCTAATAGTAGGCAGGTGTTAGTAATGGTCATAAACATTTTAACTGAGGCAGTTTACCAAGTCTTTTTTAGTGAGTGGTGGAGTTTAGAAATAAATCTTACACATTGTAAGATTAGAGCTGTGTTCATTGGAGATGGGACAGTTACTACTTAGATATTTCTTTGGCATCTCTTTATGTTGATTCTGTTACACAGCTTATTCAGTGCATTTCTGAGGCAACTTCTGGTGTGTAAATTTCGTGTAAGTCTATGAGAACTTAAGTAATGTTACTATCCCCGTTTCTCAAAGCGGAATGGATGTTTTCAGGCTGCCTGAGATGTTGCCTTGTAAGTTTAGTACTCTGTGATAATCACAAGGTAGGTTTTCCCTGAGGATCTGTTTTATTTTTGAGCACAACTTGCAGTTGCAGTGAGAAAAATGTCAGAAATACTTTGTTTTTTTTTGTCTAATACTGTCTTTCTGATAGTAAGTGCTACTTGTTTTTGTATTTCTAATGGCTGAAATACTGAATAGAAATATCGGTAGTATAAAAACAAAAAAAGACTAAGAGCTTCTAGAAGCAGTTTTTTAAAAAAAAAGATCCTGAGAGCTGTCAGTGCTTACCACAAAGAATTACAGTGTTATAATTTCAACTCTTCTGGGTAATGTTAATGCAGAAGCCTTTGGATAACATTAATACAGCAGCCCTCTGACAGTAATGTGTACAAACGTGTGGGCAATACATTTTGATCACCTTAAAGTTACTTTGCTTGATTTCTCATAGGATCAGGATTCTTTTTTTCTTTCCCCCCCGCCCCGTAAATGCTTACAAAAGTCAGCACAGTACGTCTGCACTGTGGAAAACCAGTGGGGATTATTGGTGGATATATTGCAGTGCTGGACTGGGATCTTGGGAGCATACAGAGAAAGAAGGAAAATGCCTTTGTACTCGCTAAGCCAGAGTTCACGTGGGTCTCTGCAGGATGCTCCATTGGGTCCCTCTTCATTACTGCTTTCTAATTGGGTAGCAGTTCCCTTCAGGAGCTAGGCAGTTGCAAGAGATGAGAGGCTGAAGAGCTCAAAAGAACCGCTATCCTTATAGCTTTTCTTAATTGCATCATTAGAGGCTACTGAGAATCTGATCTTTCCCAGGTTTCAATGGCTGTAGTGAATAGGAATTGATGTCTTTGTCAACGCTGAAAGAGATTTTGGCTAGTGAGAAAGGATAATGAATTAAAATACTTTTAAAATTAATTTGATGAAGCTCTATGCTATCAAGCGTAATCTTCTGAATTAAATTTGAGTCATCAGCATTTGTCTGGATTAGGGTCTGGGTTATTAGGGGCAAAAGTGAGGAGTCAGTGCTAAGTGGTTTAAGGATAATTGTGGCACAGACAAGTCACGGATGTATAGGGTAAGATCAGAGTGATGCTGGAGTTCTTTACAGGGAGAGCAGTAAGTAAGAGCAATATTTACTGCTGATGGATCCTTAAGGACCTGAAGAGACAGGCTGAAGCCTGAACTGGCTGGAAGAAATGATTTAAGTTTAGCTGTATGCCTGATTGATTGCAATGAGTAGCAGGTTGATGTACTGCTGTTGTACAGTGGGTTGCTGCACCAAAGCCTGGGATTATCTGATGTTTGTGATTAAGATTAAAGGCTGGAACAGTAAGAACAGAAAAAATAGCAGCAATGCAAATTCATACTTGAATTCCCATATGCCTAAGGTAAGGATTCATTCAACCAAGGCTTATGACTGAGGCTTTATCCACTGCCAGCATGTGTTCCTCAGGTAAGTATTCTTAAGGTTTAGGCTATAGCAGTGGTTTAGAGAATATAGACTGAAGAGATCAATTTTTTGATGTTTTGAGTGAGGCTTACTCGATTGAAGTTTGGGAATGACAAGAACTAATGTCTTGTGAATAACAGCATGGTGGTTGAACTTGAAGCTGCTTTTAGCATTTTGCTGGAGTGCTTGTGTTGATCAGTGTAAATTTTAGTGGGCACTAAGAATTTTCATGGAGTCATAGACAAAGTCTGCAGAAAAAAAAAATCCATTGAATATTATATATCCGCATACTGACCACATCTAGCTCAGAAAAGTGCTTGAGATAAAGATTGGAGTAATCAAAGTATTAGAGAAATATGCCGTATATGCCTTTATGGTCTTCTGTAGCCTTTCAGTTGTGAGTGTTGTTTGAGACAAGGTATTGGGCCATAGTTCACCTTTGCTCTGATTCCGTACTCCTGTTCTTGTTTTGTGATCCAAGAGGACAGCTCAGTGGTTTATCTTTGTCTTGCAACGTATGTGTTATTGAGAGAAGGAGCTGCTATATTATTGCCAATGCTTGTTAGATGTGTATGTAGATGCTGGTGCATGTTTTTGACCTTGCATGAGCTTCAGTCAGAGATGAGCATGGCTTGGGGGTTCTGACTTAAGTTTTGCTGGAGGCTTGAAACAGAGTTAAGTTTTTGGACAAAAGGTGTTGAGGATACTAATCCTGACTTTTGCAGGTTTTTTTGATTTTTATGGTTAATTCTGCCCTATTTATTTGGAACTGGGCTGTCTTTAGCAAGGTCGTGGCTCTGAGAAACATCATACAAAGCATGCCAGTGTCATGGTTTAACACTTGTAGGCAGCTCAGCCCCTCTGTGTGAGCTGGCACAGGCAGGATGCAGAAACAACCACCAAACCACAGTTGGCCTGCAAAGAGTAAATTTATTTTCGTTACCTTGTGAACCGGAGGATTTCCACAGCAGCACTCAGGCAGAGGCATGCAAGTAGGGACGCAAGCGTCTTGGAGCTCAGTCCTTGCTAGAGAGCGAAAAAGCTCTTGAACATGCCGCTTTCTCCTGTATATTAAGGATTCTTGCCAATGTATTTTTCCCACAGTGCTTAGATCCCCACAGCAGGGCAGGAATCTCAAGCATGTTTGATAAGGTGCCTCTGAGTCCTTCACAGACCTGTGTTATCTAAACACAGATATTCTACTTGTCAAGCACACGAAGCTAAGCAACAATTAGTGTGATATATGTTTTTCAGCACCCCAGCTGCAAGTCACTGGACTGTGTTTGCAGTCCTCCTCACTCATATTCCACTATTTTCCCACACCCACACAGATGACTGCTTAGTCCCACACAGAGGATCGGGAGAGAATCCGGGTAAAAGTGTGGAAACTCATCGGTTGAGATAAAGGCAGTTTAATAGGTAAAGCAAAAGCCACACACACACACAAGCAAAGCAAGGATTTCGTTCACCTTTTCCCATTGTCAGGCAGGAGTTCATCCATCCCCAGGAAAATGGGGCTCCATCATATGTAATGGTTACTTGGAAAGACAGACACTATCACTTCAAATGTCCCCCTCTCTTTCTGCTTCTCCCAACATTTATTGCTAAGCGTGACATCATATGGTAAGGAGTGGCACTTTGGTCAGTTGAGGTCAGCTGTCCAGGCTGCGTCCCCTCTGGTCTCTTCTTGTGCACTCCTAGCCTGGCTGGCGTGGCAGTGAGAGAAGCAGGAAAGGCCTTGATGCTGTGCAAGTGCACAGCACTAGCTAAAACATCCCTGTGTGTTAGCAACACTTTTTTCACCACAAATCCAAAACATAGCCACATACAAGCTGCTGTGAAGAAATTTAACTCAATCCTAACCAAAACCAGTACAGCTAGTTACTGGACTTTGCAAGGGAAAGACGATTTATATAAAGAATTTTAAACCTTTACTGCATTCATAACCTTCTTTACAATTGTAACTGGTAATGTATTACAAGATCATATACCCTTACAGCTACAAAGCTGATTTTGGATAATTTGTGAGGCTCTTCTACCTCAAATATATCAATCTTTCTTAACCATATGCATCACTAAATCCAGTTAAGGCTTCCCAAGAGCCCAGGACTTGAGCTGTGGTGCATCGTGAGCTGCAGCATTTGTTCATTTCCAATTTGCAGATACTGTCCTGATAATCCTGAGGAACGTGTGTTTTGAGGTAATGATCTCATTTAGCAGGCTGATAACTGCAATCACTCTGAAGATGAACATAGATATTTTGTTTTCAAGGGCTGTCCAGAGCCTTTTGGAAGGGTTTATTGGCTCTTTGCATTACCCATATGACAGGACATTTCCTGCAACATGAATCTGGAATGACCTAGGATTCCAGCAAGTCCAGCTGCAGAACTGGAGAAGTGTCGCTTAAAACTTAACCATCTGAAACTCTGAGCAAATAGTATCATTATGTGCATGCATGCATACTTTCTCCAGGCATAGGAATGCTAGTGGATAACTGTGTTATGGTCGTAGGTTCAATCTGGCTGAAATTCTTTGGTTCATGATTATTCTTTCAAAGTTATTCATTGCATCAACGTGCATCTGCAAACTCTTACTGTACTGTTGCGCTAATACCTCAATTGTAATCTAACAAAAACTAGAGACATTCCTGGAGAGTTTACGCTGTTCTTCCTGAGCATAAAATAACCACTTTTCATTTATTGTCTTTTATAATCTATTTGCATGTAACTCATATTTCCAAGTATTCTTGTTGGTCTCAGAAAAAAGGTTGAACACACCTAGAGTTTTTAGTGTTAGCATTTTCTTGACAGAAAGATCTTGCTTTCAGCACCTATGCTTCATTCATTCAAATATTTCAGTGTGTAAACGCGATACAACTTTATATATTCAGTTTGTTGGTACTTTTTGGTTTTCCTTTTCTTCCGCCTTTAAGGTTTTTTTAGTTTCATGCTTTGTGGTGAGACAAGGGGTTCTTTCCCAAGTAAACATGATAAACATATTAAAATAACATGAGCCAACCATTAAGTTGAATTTTTTAACTAGATTACATTTTAATTGGGAAATTATGTAATCAAATTAATTTTCCTAGTTAATTCTAATTAAAAGAACAAACCCTGGAGAGCTCAGGCTACCCTGATCTGTAGATTTCAAACTGTATGGGCTCATGGGCATGAAAACATTAAGTAATATACCAATGGCAATTATCACACTAAATGCTGCGTTCTCTGCTGGTCTTAGTTTTAGATGGTTATTTCCATGGAACTCAAAGCAGTGTCAAAGTATCTTGCAGGCAGTCTCCATGAGCCATTGGTTGGAGACTGTGCAATCAAGCCGTGCAGATAGAAGTATAGACTTCTATGATGTCTATGTCATCTAATGAACGATGTAATAGAGAAAAGCGGCTTTCAGCAGAACTATATAGCAGAAAAAGCTCTACTGAAAGAAAAGTAATATTGATTGTGTTTTGAAACGAGACCATTCTTAAACTATCTTGTTAGAGAGACTGCTGTGAATTATTCATCTACTTAAGCAGAATGGTCTTTAGCTTTTTGTGAGCTCTCTGTAACCACTGTTCAAGAAATTAAATTTCCTGGTTTTCTTATCGGTGCTTGCTAAGTGCTTTGTAAATCAATTGACTTAAATCCACAGAACTACTGAGATGCTCTGCCATGCAGAGATTTTCAGTTTTTAGTTAATTACCCAAATGCCATACAGAAGGCACAAAAGGATTTTACAGAAGCCAGCAAGGAAGAGATGCCAAAGAAAGGAGCAAAGCACAAGCCGTGTTCTTCATAGATACTTAAGTACCAAACGCTAGTGTGGAAAGAGATGCCTCAATCTCCCCAGCATTCTGACAGCTGAATCTAAGGCCAGCTCAATCTTTTATAGCAGGAAACAGTGGGAGAAACAGAACAGTTATTGTTTCCATTGTTTCTAAAGTGCTGGACAATTATATGGGGAAACATGACTTCAGATTCCCTTATTGAATCAGGTACAGTAAAGAAGGATTTGGAAAGAGATCCTCAGCTTCCTGCCCTGGAGGAGAACCAGAACAGTGGATATTCTATGACTGCTGTTAGTGGTTTATCACACAAAGCTTACTGAAGTGGAACTGAAATCCCCCAAGTGGCATGTTCCTTTTCCTCCCCCTTTTTTTTTTTTATTTATTGTTTTTGTCCTGACTTTGACAGAGATATGTGCTGCTTGAGATAGGCTGTTACAGAAGCTATAGATCATTATTCTTACCTGAGTTGTGTCTGATTTAAAAGAGGTCTGGCTAATCATGTGCTGAGCAATCAGGTGTTTCCTTTTTTTCAGTTTTAGATTTACTATGTTTTGTGTTAGGTGTATTTTTTTGTGTGTGTTATGTGAAGAGATAAATAATATACTCTTATCTTTACTACTCAGTAGTTTGTACATTTGTGCTTAGTTACTCCTCGATGCTCTGAACTGTTGCCTGCCACTGAATTTCCGAAATTATTTTTATTTCATTAGGGCGATGGAACCAAACATAGTATTTCATGCAAAGGACGTAAAAATGATTATATTGAGTGGCACTGCACTAATGTCTTGTATTTGACATCCTGCCTTTAATGTGTCCTAGTGTTTTATTTGCTTTTCTTGACTGTACTAAACCAGAGACCTTAATTGATCTGTCATAATGACAGACAGCTCCTGATCTTGAAGTGTTATCATTAACTGTATAACCATAGTAATTTGCTGCTAGTTGAAAGGGCAGTCCATTGATCAAACAGAAATTTGGTCTGCAAATTGGATGTAGGCATTACTTGCACTCAAATCTGTGAACTTGTTGACAGACTGAAAGATGTAGCTGGGACCTCTTGGTGCCCATGGTACTCTGTACTTGGTTCACTTGGCCTGTCACCTTCACCTTTTGAAACCAGGTAACCATAAAGGATTTTGGCCAACTGACAACACTTCCACCTGGAGCACAACCCACAGTCAGCCACTTTGGAAGAATCAGAGACCACTTCTCTTGGCTGAGATTGGCACCTGATAATCACCAGAAAACACACTCCTCTTTCCAGGCCCTTGCTATGGCTCTAGCCTAGGTATTGGTATATCATAATTCCATCTGTGAAACTGAATATTAAGGCCTCCTCTGTAAACTATTTTTGTTTCTATAGATTAAAAAAGGTTATTTAAGACCTAGATATTGCAAAAGTTCTTTATTGGCAGGCATCTCTTGGGATTAATCTTCAGCGTTCGACTCTTGGGAATGAAAATTTTTGTAAAAAAAATTGAAAATATTTTCAGCAATCAAAGTGACCTCCAGTGTGGTAGACCATGAAAGGCTGGCAAACGAATGGCTTTTAAGCCATCTGATACCTTTCATTATCAACAGTGTTTTTCAAATGTAGAAAATAGTGTACTTTCCATTCCATATTAAGAGCTTTTGGACAGCAGACCTCCATAGAATCAGGAGAAGAGAATTTTTACTATACCCAGCTCTTGCCCCTGCACATGACCAGCTGAGCTTTTCTAGCATTGCTCTCACAGGCTAATGGAGTCTTTTGAGTTGTGCTGCTGTTAAAAGCAGTGGTGTCTACATTATTATTTCTGAAGTCTGTAATTTCACCTGATTTTGTTTTTGTCTTTGAATCATTTACTAATGATAGTTTGTGCAGTAAAAGCTATTCTTCTTGGTATGCAAAAATAGAAGGTTAAGAGAGTCCAAAATTCTAGCACTGTCTACAAGCTTACTATGAGCATGAAGATTGAATTTCACATGAATTCTTCGAAATATACATGAAAAAAATGTATTTTTGTTTTACTTTTGCTAAGGTTTAGTCACACAATATAAACCAAATCTATTGTGATTTATATGAAATGCGCAGTTGCCTTATCACAAGGCACTTATTTATCATCAGTTTTTTGGACTGCATCTTCCTTTTTCTCTCTAATGCAGTACCAATCTAGTACTCTATTCTGCTTTTTATATTCAATTTCTGGCTTTTTTGTCAACTCAAATTTTTATATAGCAAAAATGTATAGTTGGTATAAATGGATCAGAATAACAAAGGTCTGAATTATGTTGATGTGGACTGATCCAAACTTTTAAAGAAAGATACTCAAATTTACTGGAATTTTAAAATTATAAGAGACCAAAATTCAGACAATATTTACAAGGCAACTAATGGAATCACACTGAAAAAGAGGAAAACAAATAAACAAAAAGATTTAAAATCCACAGTGCTTCTAGACCACCACTTTTCATCATTTTTTTTCTTTGAAATTATGTCCAGGAAACACCATCGTGTAATTTGGGCAAAGGATTTGGCATGTAGCATTTTTTCTCCCCTTCCATAACCTGGAAAGCAAACCAAGAAGTAGTATCTCCACCTCCCATTAATATGCCAACAAACAGAAAACAAGAAAACGCATGTACTT
This sequence comes from Baryphthengus martii, assembly GCA_013396935.1. Classification (NCBI taxonomy): domain Eukaryota; kingdom Metazoa; phylum Chordata; class Aves; order Coraciiformes; family Momotidae; genus Baryphthengus; species Baryphthengus martii. Next base: position 22,275 of record VWZK01008782.1, on the reverse strand, counting down.
CTATCTGGCAAGGCTAAATGTGGGGCTAGGTGACCATTCTCTCTTAGCAAATGTGTGTGCATTCGAAATAGGCTCATTCTTGGTAAGTTACTGAAGTCTATTAGTATTTTGTCTGACACCTACAAGGATGTCAGCTATGTTTAGAAATTGCACTTGAAAGTAGTGATTCCAATGACAGACTCACACAGAATCACAGAATCTCTTTGGTTGAAAGAGACCTTCAAGATCATCCAGTCCAACCAGAAATAATATGCCTATAAAAATATGCCTTTAAAAATAATATGCCTATAAGGAATAATCAGTTGATACTCATCTTTTCTTTCTATCATCACTTCAATTTTCCACGTTTTGATCTGGCTTCACAGTGAAATTGCTCTGGTATCGGGGCAAGAAATCCTACCCCGGTATATAAAAGTGAAATGACAACAAAACCCGGCGTTACAGGCTTTGCAAGCAGCTATCATTGCGACTTAGATCTTTTACAATTATTTGTTCTGCTCATCATACCTGAACTTCATTAATGGTGTGAGTCTCTCTCCAAACATGAGAGCTCTGAGCATTTAGACTAGTATATTTTTGTTCTGCAGAGAGTCCTTTAAGTTTTGGCCCTAGTATCCAAGATAAGAGTAATGGTAAGTTACAACACATACATATTTTGATTTTCTTTTGTAGTTGCTGCTAACTATACTACCACTACTAAGAGAAGACTGTATTGCCTTAGCTACGTATTAGATTGTCTGATCATAACTCATTCTGTTTATTCTTCTTCTAAAGAATGGCACTAGGTATGAAGAAAAAGAACAAATCATTTTTCCACAGAGTTACTGATACTTGGTCAAATATTCTCATATCCTTTCCAGATTCTTATGAGCGTGAGTGTTGCCATGGTTTCTGCTATGGGTTTCTAAGATGCTACTTTAAAAAAGAATCATTTCAGTGATAGAGTTTAAAAGAACTTTCTACCATAAATAAGATCTTCAAAGGGGCTTTTTGTCTTTGAGTTCTGAAGAGATTAGGGAAAAAGTTAACCAGCTTCCCCACAAGGCATTTTTGGAGTAGAAGTTGAGCCATCCGTTTGTTCTCTGCACTCTTTTTCCTAATAAAAAAAGAGTCTTTCTGGGGCCAGAAATTGTTTCTTCTGACTGCTCAAACAATCCAAAGAAAGGGACACATTTGTCTTTACTGCTTCCTGGTAGGTGGAAATAACCCAGAACTGTCATGTCCCTGTGACCCAAGATTGGTATCTAATGGAGCATATGAGATGTGAGATTCATCAGTCCCATGTCTTCCTTCAGAATGCTCTTACTTCTGTACTTAGAGAGAAATTCAGACCATCCAGAGAAGTTGAAGAAGGAAAGGATAAAAGTTTCAGCTCTAAGCCTCATTCGCTGTTGTGCCAGATAGTAGTTACTGCATCATTTTCATTAATTAGCCATCTCAAGAACTGTAGTCAATGTGACATCGGATATATGTTAATAGTGTATTTTCTGGGATTTGAATGAAATTAAGCTTTACAGTGTAATGGTTGCAGACTTTTCATGGAAAGAATAGATAATATTTAATGAGCAAGGTGAAAAAGATGACTATGAAATAGGTTTTGTCTTCTGTTGGGATTTTATTATGATTAAATTCACAGTTTATTTTTTAATCTTTAAACCATGCTATGGGTAATGTTCATAGTAATTTAAAATACCTACAGGGAGCGCTAAGATGGGATGAAATGATGGCCTGTTGGCAGTTATTTAGCAACAAATGCTCTGCTGTGGAGATAAACAAATTCTTAATAGAGTGAATCAAATGAAGACCAAACTCATGAGCATTGTGTCTAAAGAAAGGCTAGCATATAAATATCTAATCATAGTGTACCACCTGAATGTGTCATACTGCAAATAAAATGCCTGGTAGAAATGCTGAGTGGAAATTCATTAAATCAATCAAAATTCAGCTTTCTATTTCACATCTCAGTCCTCAAGCAGAGATCCCAATACGGTGTCCTAAGTCCATGATAACCTCCATTTTGGTTTCTTAGGATGGTAATATATAGCAGATCTTAAACTCTGAAAGTTAAGTAGGATTAATTATAATGAACAAATGAAACCATAGTAAAAATAGAAAAAGGATAAGAAATGTGATAAGAAATGGCAAGAATATCAGAAAGAATAAAAAAGGTTGGATAGATCCATATGCAGATAACTAACCAGAAACCCTGAAGAGGTCATCAATGTGGTGGAGTCCCTGGGGATTTTTTTTTTCTGAACTTCCAAAGTACAGACATGGAGACAGAAAAAGCTGAAGCACTTTTATCTGTCAAAGTTCCAACCATATTGCTGCATAAAGCCCCAGAGTCATTGTGGAAGCAGTGCTGGCATTATTATTGAACTGTGAAACGATTTTATCTGTTTCAAATGTTCCCAATCAAAATTACTGTAAGAAGATGTCTCATTTCCATCCTCAGATCTGCTCATCTAAGCAAACGTGAAAAAACAAATTCTTACCGCTTCATTTTTTTTTGGTTTTGTTCTATTGTTAAGGAAGATGATGGCATCAAAATGCTAAGGAAGATTAAAGGTGCATCTAACTTTTGCAAGGGAGGGTTAGGAAAGAGAGTATTAAATCTTTAAGTGGAGGAAAGAATGAAATCGAAAGAATAGTGTCTTACTGAATTCTAAATAATCTGCCTAGTGTCACAAAATTATTGTCTGTTGGTTCAGAATGACACGGATAGAGAAAGGAAGTTGGAGTAGCCATGCTGTTCTGAAAATAATACCAGTACTTCCCATACTTCTGTATTTCTCTTGAGAAGTCTCCCTTCAGTGTTGCTTCAGGGTTCCTTCTGTGAGGAATGTGAGATAGTTTGCAGGTAGATTTATCTACTTTAAAAAGAAAATATTTGCTCCCTAGACTCCATTGTCCGTGTTGACAAGATCTTGCTTGCAGAGTAGGTGATCAACTAAAGTGTGTATGTCTACAGACTAAATAACTATGTCTAACTTCCAGTACCTTGTATGCCTGTTTACTCTCTCTGTATTAAATCTGAAATCTCGGAAAAACTCAGGTCACAATCTGTCTGCCTTTTTTTTTTTTTCCTGTTGTGCTTGCCTATCCCGCCATTCCCGATTTCCCCTGCTGGCACTGTATCAACTATACCAGTGTTCTTGGAGAAGCTGCTTAGAGGGTCAGAGATGAATTACTGCCAACTTCATAGTGTTTCCCTCATTTGGCAATTTATTCTTCCTTCTTCTCCTTTAGGATTTAGCACAGGATTAAAAAAAATTCTGCCAGTAAGCTGGTGTTTAAAATACTGTTGCACAATGAAGTCGTGCAGCTTGAATGTAAAATATCAGTAGTGGTTTGCGTTGTTCTTGTGTCGGTTTGTTTCAAAGAATTCTCAATGAATTACATTACTCAATTCTTGTAATAAAGGAACTTCTCAATAGCCTTGCTCAAATACAGTATTTTAGTAAATCAAGCTGTCTTTTGTTTTTTTTTACTACTTCATTTGCATTTGGAATCCAATTAAATTGCAATTCTTTATGAATTTTTCCATAATCTTATTGAATCATCCTTTTTGAGAAACAGGAGCATTGGGCTTCCTCAACTTAGTTTAGACATCTCAGTCATAGAGAGCACTATTTCCATGTCTTCCACATTGTTAGTGTTCAGGGTATTGTATTGTGTCAGTGTATTGGAAAGTAGCTTTCTGTGTTGGTGTGATAGTATGCTGGGTAAGTCTTTCAATATCCAATTTTTATTTTTTTTGTTATGCTTTTTTAATTATTCTATTATTTTACCAAAGCATCAGAAATCTTATAGCAATTATGATTTAATTTTCTTTGGGAATGGCTTCAGAGGATCTTTATCATTATTTTTTTCATTTTTTATCATTGAGTGAAACTTCTGTGCCTCTGTATAAATATTTAAAAGAGCAAATGCAGACTTGGAGAAAAAATAAATTAGAAGTAGTCCTTGAATATTTAAAATCACTACATAGGTCATTCATATTTCATCTGAAATAAGAAAAGAAGTAGAAAAAGTAAGAATTTTAACTTGCCTTTTTTTGCTTATATGTGAGAAGCTTCCAGAAGGTGTATTTAAATCAGTGTTGAAAGGGATAAAGTTTCAAAATATCCCAAGTGTTGAAGCTGTTGGTACAGCTAGCATTCTGTTTTTCATTGTTCTTCATGCATGCAGTTAGTGCAGACACAGCAGATTCTTTGAACTGATACAGACATTTCTAGTAATCCAAAGAATCTGATAAATACTTCAGGGTATTTAATTACTTGTTAAGTATTATTGAATACAGAATGAAACTTGAGCTTGATGTTTGCAGTTTGATGCTTTGAGAACATCATTTGAGACTTCAAGAAAATACTGGAGAAAAAATGATGCCATTGATAAAAGATCAAACGTAAAAGAGGGGGGCTGGAGACCATTTACAGATGACTGAGATGGAAAAGCAAAGGAAGATATCACTCCAGAGAATACCTCTTCCTTCAAGTTAGAGTGGTAGAAGCTGTATTTTTTTGTCTGCACAGCAGAAGGCACAGATGGTATTGAATTTTCACAGCTGTCTTCCAGTAAGAGTGGTAGTGTGAATGAATGTAGTTACTGTCTAGACAGTGAGAAATTTTTATTTTTGCCCATGTCTTTGTCCTTATTATTGCTAACAACAAAGTGTTATGGAATCACAGAAAAATGGTGATTGAAAGATGACTCTGGAAGCCATCTAGTCCAACTCCTTGCTCAAAGTAGGGTCATCTTAGATCAAGTTGCTTAGGTCCTTGTCCATTTGAGTTTAAAGTATCTCCAAAAACTGTAGTTCATTCTTAAGATGAGTGTGACTGCCTTTTCTCAGTCATCAGAAACTTTGTCATGATCTTCTGAAGGTGATTGGCAGGAACCCTGGAGTGACTAGTCAGCTCCCTCAGTACCTTTGCTCACATCCCAACTAGTCCCATGGAGCTGTGTGTGTCCAGTTGGCTTAAGTGCTTCCTACCTGCCCTCATCTACTGTAGATAATGTTTGACTCCCACAGACTCTGTTAGTAGACTCATGGACTGGGAGGCCTGAGAGCCAAATTTGCTGACAAAATCCAAGACGCAAAAAGACGTTGAGAATCTTGGCCTTTCCTATGTCCTTTTTCACTTGTTTCCCTGCCCCATTAAGCAGCAGGCATGCACTTTCCTTCTTTAGTCTTCCTTTTGCTGCCAGTGTACATATAGAAGCTTTTTTTCCTTGGCCTTAAAGTCCTTTGTTTATTTTGATTCCAGCTGAGCTTTTGGTTTTGTAATTTCATTGCTCTGCAATTGAGCAATGTCTCTGTTCCCTCAAATGACTTGTCGCTGCTTCTATCTTCTGAGAGGTGGGGCTTCGTAGTATTTTCAGGTGTTGGTTGCTACACACCATTTTCCCCTAGCCAGACTATGCATTTATGTAGGCTGTGTTTGTCTTTAGAATGTAGTCATAATTAACGTTGCACCTATATGGGAACGATGAATGATTGTGTACAATAACAAAAAAAGGAGCATATATGAATTACGACACTGTGATCATTTTATCTGAAATGTCAAATGCTTTGTGCAGTCTGAGTCATGCTGTAAATCACAATCAGGGTGTTGGTTTTTACTATGGAGCCACCAAAATTAAAAGTGAAACCTATAATTCTGAAATTTAAAATGTGAGTATGAGTATGATTTTATGTGGTATCACTGATGATTTATATGTAAGTATAAAAATCCACATATGATACGCAATATATGGTAGGAGTTTAAAAAAACAAAGCCCTCTTCTCAAATATATATTAAAAAAATGGAATCTTTCTTTTTCAAATCTCTTGAAGACAACAGTTTCTAAAGAAATTAAGCTTTAATTTTTATAATAAATATTTCTTGACACCTGCCTCTGTTTAAGGCTCAGGGCAAGCCCCACAAGAGCATTCCTATCAGCCCTCTCTCCCCCTCCCCCTTCTCTCCCAAGGGAGGATAAAAAGGGGAATGAGGAAGAAAGTGTCTCACACCAAATTGGAAGTTAAGACTATGAACAAAATTTAACAAGTAACAGAGATAAACAGGGAAAAGGAATATGAAGGGCAGAGGGATACACAAAACCTGCTCTCGGATGGGATGGATTGTGCAGAGCACGTGGAGCCAGGCCCAGCTGCGCTGAGGTGTCATCCCAGCAGCAGCACAACCCAAGTGAGAAAGTAAAGACCGAAACCAGACCTTCCTGTTTTATAGAGTGTGGCAGGGAAGGGGTGGGAATACCAGCTGCCCGCTGACCCCTCAGGGGCCTACAGTTGCCAGCTGTCCATCTCCCCTCAATTTGTTAACTCTTAAACCACAACACCAGTTTGTAAAAATAGCTCTCCAGCTGTAGCCAAAACCACTGTTATCTTCCTGATGCCCTGGACATAAGAATTGAGGGAATTTAGCTGTTTCTGATTTAAAAAAAAAAGAAGAAAGAAAGAAAAAGTGTGTAGTATAAGGAAAGGAAAGAGAAAGTTATGGTATCTTTAGCTTTTTGTAGCTGATGGACATAATGTAATAGAAATATCATATAAATACTTGGTTAAGGCTCCAGGAGTAAAAAAGCCTCTGTCTAATGCTGTGTTTCATCTATAGGACACTGCTGAGTATCCAGCAGGAAATACTGACCTTGGGCCTTTTTTTTCCAGCTACCTGAAGTCCTTATGTTTTTTTCTGCAATAAGATTTATTTAAACTCTTTTGCTCAGTTTTTAGTGCCATGTTGCTTCTTGGGTCCCTGCAGCTTCTTTTCTTTGTTCCTTTGAGTGGACAACATCTACAGTTTACTGCCAGTGGGTTTGGGAGAATATAGTTAAGATGTGATCTGCACGTACTTTGTCTTCTTCCAGGTTTGGTAGCTAAGGAGGAAAGAGCTGCTGCATTCTCATTCTAGCTAATTCAATTTTCAGTGCTTTTTATGTGCTGGAAAAAACGATGTGCAAAGGTAGTACTCTAGTGCTAGATGGTAGCTATGAACACATTGTGAGTTAGTTTTGTGAAAATCCCTTCAGTCTCAGGATACTTTTTACCAGAGTTGTGAATCCTAAGAAGAGTGTAGTGTGAACGCTGGCAGCCCAAGAGACCCTGAGAATGAAACTATCTGGAGACAGAACTGGCTCGTCCAGCAGTTCACAGGTGGCTGGAAGTGGGAGTCCTGTTCCCCGATACGTCTTTTATCCATGGCAAGCTCCTTTTCGGTTGGTTAAAGAAAATAAGTCAAGGGGAAAAAAAACAGACAAAAACTACAACAAAACCAGAGAAAAGCCTTCTGATGGGTGAGTGAGTTGAATTGGGTTGTGAATGTTGGGGCTGGCACAGGAGAGGAAGCTGAACCATGTGGCTTGAAGCAGGGGAAGAGGGAGGAAACTGCCCTCGAATTCTGCTTTTGTGCTTTGGCTGTCCATTTACTTGAGCATTCCTCATATAAATGCATTTGAATATTTTGTTGGTTTATACCTAGTTATGCCATCTACCTCTTGTATAGGCTTGCTTACCTTGGTGACAAAGTTATTGCCAATACTAATACTACAATCTTTATTACAGTTCATTAAACATTAATATTTTATGAGATAAAAATATTCCTACTACCCTTGCCTAATATGCTGTTCATTTTTATTCATGCCTCTGTTTGTTTCCCAGGGCAACTGTGTCTTCCCATATAGGTGCTTCCAATGAGAAGTGGACATTTCCTATTTGGCCAGAATGGAATGAAGCAGATATCAATGCAGAAAAATGGGATACTGGAAAAGTTGGAAAAGAGAAAGAAAAAACTGGAAAAAGTCCCGTTTCAGTAAGTCGTGTAACGTATTTATATTGTTTCCTCTTCATATTTTGTACCTGTATTTAATAGAATATTTGTCACAACTTCAAAATAATGTATAACTGGTATTTTCAGTTGTATCTTTTCACTAAGTTTAAATCCCCACTGATCTAAAATAAGAAACTAAAAGTATTGTGCATTGTTAATTTTTCGCTTCTTAAATGAGCTGTTACCATATCTGTGTGCATTAATGTGTGTGCATAAATGGTTTGAAAAAAATGCAACCCTAAACTATTTCATAACATTATTGAAACTAGAGATGTGAAAACAGCTGAACTATTGCAGTGTGTCGGAGTAATCCCTTCTCTGGGCGTTGCAGTTTCTGTGGACTCAAAAGGTTAAATGCACCCATCTTTAGTAAAATGAAAAAATGAATCTTGAAGTCTTTTGCACACCTCAGTTTCTGGACATGCAAAATGCTGTCTGCAGTTCAGGTGTACAGAGAATGGTTTGAAGGGATACCATTATTTCACAGAACATAAGCAACGAACAGATGCGGAAATATTCCTCAGTCTTTCCAACTTTGGAATGACTTTTAAGTCTCATCTGGATTTTTTTTTTTTACTACTTCAAACTGGTTATTATTACAGAATGTATGTACATCTTATGCAGAGTAGTAGTAAAATTATTTCTTAAAGACTTTTTTAAACTTAGCATTTTTAAGTGATATTTAAAATCCTTTTAATAGCCATGCATGATCATCTATCTTACATGCAAATTCTGCTTTGTTCATGTTTGTTCTGTATGTATACTTGTGTGCTATGTATATGTTAGCATATGTGGTTTTCGTTTATTATTTTTTTCATATCCCAAGCTTAAATATTGTATGCCTATGGGCCAAAGTACTCTTTTGAGAGAAGGTATAGGTTCTATACTGAGTTCTACCATTAACTTGACAGGTAAATAATTTTCCTTTCTGTCTTTATTCTGTTCCATTACCACATTTGGGTTCTTTGGGCTGTACTCCAAACATTTATCTAGCACTAAACTGTTAGGTTTGCCAGACATTATTATAAGTATCTTACAATAATTGTAACTGAAATATTGCTTCTTTTTTTAGCATGAGGCATTCTGAGATGTTTACTGGACCGTTCAGTTCTTCAGCCACAAGCTACATGAAACATTGTTCTTTTTAACATGTTTAAATACGTTGTTAAATATGTCGGTCACAGTAGATGGATTTACAGATTTGAAGAATTTTCTCATATGGCCTCTTTTGATCCAAGCAGCCAGCCAGAATTCAATGTCATATAGGGTATTCCCATTAGGAATAGAATTAGTGATGGCATCCAGTACCTTTGAGTACAATTAGAACACAGATATAAACAATCCCATTTTCTTGTGTGGGAAAAGGAATCAGTTGGAAGGCTCTTTTACCAAACACCTCTACACAACAGCCTCTCAATGCAGCAGTGTGCTGCTGAGATTGTGCATTTGACCCTGTTTCTCTTGTGCCTGTTTCTTGCCTGTCCACCCTGTAGAACTTGTGGTTGAGGCTCCTGTCCTTAGAGCGTGAACTCTTGAGACCTGGCAGTTGACTCTTATAGCCACCTTAAATAAAAGAAAAGTTAAACCTGATTTTGTCAGATAAGTTCAGCTGAACCTACAATATCCTTCTTCAAAGTATTTTTGCACATGTAAGCTAAAGAAAGGCATTATCTTTCTGTTTCTTTTAGTGTCTCTTTGCATAGTGTTATGTCATTCTCACCTGCCTCACTTTTCTGGTTTATCTGGTATTTAAGTGCTAAAATTTGCTGTTGCACTGTGTAGTCAGTGTTGGGTGTCTCTGAAAGCAGAAAATAAACTCTGTTAATACAGTTCTGTGTGGTCCAGGATAGTAGGCTTCCTTTAAGCTTTCAGAAAAAGAAGTATTCCTAACAGGTTCTTCCCCCACTCCCCAACTTATTTTTTTTACCTTCAGGTACTTTTAAATAGTTTTTTTGCAGATTGTATGTTGAAGGAACTTACACAATGAAACAAATAAGGAAAAAATGCAGGGAGGACACTGGTTTGGAGTCTTTGGTTTGTGGATTTATGCTTTTGTACTGTGTTTCCTTTTGCCTCCCTTTATTCAATAAGTGTTCAAACTATTGTAGTTTTTCCTTCCCAGAAACTCTTTGTTTTATTTGGTCTGTAGAAGATAGAGTATACATTGCTGTGTGCTTCACAGTCCACAATGTGATATGCCTAAAAGCTATTTAAAATTTGAGACACAAATGAAAGACATTAACGATGTAACTGATGGATTTCTCAATCAGCACAAACAGTATCAGAGGTATATCTTCATTCTACATTGTGCTCTTAAGTAAACAGATGTCATATATCCTGACACCTTCTGTTTGCACGGAGGAAAAGTATCACTTTGGAAGTGAAAGTTTGAAAATTATATGAGACTCTCACTTTAATGGGCTAATTCCTGATGTGGTATAGATCACTTTTGTTGCTAGGGCAGTTTTGAATATATGGGAACCAGCTTTGTTTGTGTCTGACTATCACTTTAAATATTTACTTTCAGTCTTCAATTTAAAAAGCTTTAGAAGTAAGTGAGTTGGAAAACGTACTTAGAAGCAACTTGGTAGAAGTGTGCCTGACTTAAATCTTAAAGCAGTTTTTTGAGAGGTTTTTGTGGAAGGTGGAAAAGTAAAAAAACGTTTCATATGGACCCACTTAGTGCAGACCACATTGACTTCTCAGAACAATATAAACAGCTTTTGTACTGAATCTTCATTTTTGGGCTGTGCAATCTTTCTGTTAAGTTACAGAAAGTATTATGTTCCTTTTTATGTTATTTTTCCCCTTAAGTTAATTATCATGTGAATGACATATTTAAAATCTTGTAGAAGATACAATACTACAATTCATAAAAAAATCTTCAATTTCTGTTCATGCATATTTTATGTAGCATGTCTTCGAGGATCCTGAAGGGAAAATAGAGATGCCAGCATCCTTAAAAGTGCATTCATGGAAACGTCCACATGAGTTTTTAACAGATAAGGTAAGAAACAAAAAAAGGTAATAATAAAAAAATACTTCTCGCCTAGCTATGTCACAAGTAGAGGAAAATTCATAGAGGAATTTAGTTCAACAGAAAAAAAACACTTGACCTTGTGTAGTCATCCTGTCCAGGAAGTCATTGTGCACTGAGGAGTCGGTGATGCATATGGCTGCTAACTGGTGCTGCACACACAACTTGGCCTTGAGGCCTGTGTGCTGCTGGGTGGGATCCCTGGTCACTGGATCAACCCAGGCAGCTCATTGTAAGGGAGGAGCCTGGTGGCAGCTCCTGGTTATTAGTGGCAGTTACACCACCTACATCTCTCTGCCTTTACCTGACTGCAGCAGCAAGTTCTTATGTGAACATTTGTTCTGTTTTACAGTAGAAATTATTAACAGAGTTGTTTTCTTGTAAGAAAATCCTGTAATAGCTGAAATGCTACCATAGCTCAATAATACCAAAGTGTGGTAACCCTTTTACAGATGGGATCTGCACAGAATGCTGAGTGTGGGTCAGAGGCCTGTTTAATGCTGCACAACTTGGATTTTGCAGTGTCTAAAAGAACACGAGGTTATCTATAGTAATCCTTTTCTTTATCATTAGGTCTAATAATAGTGTTTAAAATGGTACTCTGTGGTGTCTGAGTGCCTTCCTTACTGAGAATCATTATGGACCTGTAGCTCCTGGTGTAAAACATCACAGTAGCATATCCTCCCAAGTGTTCTCTGCTTTGACTTCACATTCATTTAGAAGACACTTGGACAGAGAGATGCCTTTCTGTCTTTCTTTGGGTTCTTGTTTTCTCACTTAAAAATCAGCGTCATGAGAAAACAAATTCTGTTTGTTCTGACTAGGGCTTCCCTTGAGCAGGAATCCAAAGTAAATATCTGTCCTGAAACTATGAATTAGCTTTACCAGAAATATAGTACTTTTTTTCACTTCAACTATTGTATTTCTACAGTCTACATACTAAGCATGTCCACATCTTTGACAGCACTTTTCTGGAAGGTAACCATAACTTTTTAAAATTATGCAAAGCTCTTATTCAGTTTATTTTTAAAAGTAATTTTAAAGAAAATAAACAACCTACCATTTCAAAAGTTAGTGTTCTCCAATACTGTTGCTAATGTAAGTTTTGAAGTGGTTTTACTTCAGATGAAATGCTGAAGTTTTAAAACGCTTTGACCACCCTTCCAACTTTCTCATGCTTGTCAGTTTTCCGTTTGTCAGTTCCATTCCTTATTAACTAGATACTGAACAGGTCCAAGTTTAATTTTTCATGGAGGAAGGAGAGGAGAAGGTTAGGGGAGTTATTGACAAGACCAAAAGATCGAATGAGAAACGCTGCCAAAATGCATAAGCTGAGTAGAGGTATCTGAAAGATGAGGGCAGGACAGCTGGCAGCCCAGAAAGCCATGGAAATGTGTATATGTATTTAAAAAGGCTTTTCAAAATGTATCTTTAGAGCACTATGAAGAAAACCTTTGTTTTCTTTAAGACCTAATTAAAACTTTGCTTGTTTTGGTCCAATGTACTTTGAACCAAGAAGCTATGATTATTAGAAATTTTATACGTTGTTAAAAAATAATCTAAATGTCAAGTGATGGAAGGCTATTAAAATGATAATTGTTGCTATTAGTAACTGTAAAATAAGGTGTACACAAGCCTATTTAGTGTGGTAAGTAAAGAATCAAGCAGGATCACCAATACATGATGAGAGGCACAGGTTTATTTAGTTCAATAATCTACAGTCCTAGTATGTGATTTCTAAACTTCTTACAAAAAGAAAATGGACTGTATAGCCAAGTAATTATCATCAGAACTAAGAGTCACAGGTTTGGTAAAGTCAGTATTCATATTGACAGGACCACTTTCTAGCTGACCATGAAGAAACAAATCACTTTGAATCTTGATGGATGGCCAAGGAAGTCTCAAAGAATGAGACACTGTTATGGTCATGATTTAACTGCAGAACTGCAAATATTATGAATAAACTATTGTTTGATAGTTTGTAAATCTCCTGGGGAAAATAATGATTTTAAAAAATTGTGAACATCTACATTTCAATACATTTTTATTAAGAAATACTAAAGTACCTATAACATTTGAAAACTGATCACTTTTAGTTTCCAAATGTGTAACACATATTTGCCAAACATCTAACTTTTTGATGTCACTACTGTTAAAAATTTGTGTCCATGTCCAATTAATTTTTTTTCCACAAAATTTAGCTGTGGACTTAACTAGTTTACTTTCTCCTAGATTCCTGTGGTTGTGAAAAATGAAACCTCATTTGACCTTGTATCAGCAAACGAGCATATATTTTGTAGTGAGGTAGGTGAAAGTACATTAATGTTCCTTTAAAAATATTTTTCTTTCATTATTTTAATCTCTTTATAAGTTTTTGGATTTCACTCCAGATTTCTACTGTGAAGTAATAAATTGTGTCAAATTTAAGCAAAAAAAAAATTATGCGAATACAATGGCAAGAAATCATCTAGATTTGTATAACTAGTGTTTACGATTTTTAAAACTTGAAAAATTAAATCAGTGATAGTTAGGGACTTTCCAAACATGTTGATTTTTTGGTGGGTTTTTTTTTTTCAATATACAATCTATGAAGATTATTACAGGTTAATGTTCTCTGAAGAAAAGAACAAGTAAAAGCTATGTTAGAAAGCATTTTTATTTTTCATCTAAGCTCTCCTGAAATCATGTTCGTAGTGTGCCTGCATGTATGTAGAACTGTCTGTCACCCTGCCAGTATTTTCCTTTTTTCCAGAGTTGAATAAATGCTTACTGAATTTCTACAGATCAGGTCAAAATATAAAGCAGGTAGAACCAAGGCATCTGAGTGCCTTAATGAAGATAATATTGCTACAGAATTTCTCTTTCATGCAATGCAAAATAAAAATTCAACGCAAAAGAGACTGTATTGGAGGAAGCCAACAAAAGACAAGTGCTGTAAATTTTGCTGTCCACAGAACCACTAATTCGTTTTGTGGCAAGTTTCTTGTAGTAAAAGCTTATTCTTGGTTGTATAAATCACTGCAACAGTCTAGTAATATTTACAAAACTGCAGCACACATCAGAAATTTGCATGTTAGAAAAATGTGCACTAAAGCATGATTAGTTCAAGCTTCTATTTTGAATGTTAAAAATTATTAAATACTTTTAATGATTTAGGATTGTTTTTTACTGAGTATAAATAAGCATAAAAGCTAATATTCATTTTTAGCAGCTGTATCTAGTAATAAGCAATTAAACAAGTGACAGTACACAAGTCCTGTAACATAATTTATTTTGAAATCACATGTCCTTGTTTTTCTTTATTAAAGGATGAACAGTGTAATTTATGTTGTGCCTTTACTTAGTTTTATGAAGTTCTGTGTTATTATAGACACGTGTAGATTTTAGGAGAAGTTGTGTGAGTGAAATTAATTTTTTCTTGAAATTGTAGCTATATTTTATGTCACTTCATTTAAAACAGATTCCTTTTTTATTCTTTGATCATTATAACTTTTCTATTGTTCTAAAATATGTAAACAGAAAAAAAATTATTTTTCTCTGTTTTCAGCTGATGAGATGGATTGTAAGTGAAATTTATGCAGTCTGGAGGATATGTAATGAAAAGACCTTGACTGATGGGACATCCACGCTTTTTTGGAAACCATGGGAACACATTTATTCCTTATGTAAAGCTACCAGGGGACATGTGCCACTGTACAATAGCTATGGGAAATATGTAGTGAAACTTTATTGGATGGTGAGTACTTCGCTCTAACAATATATAAATATTATGCAGCTAGCGTGGCAAATTTTAATAGTTAGGAGAAGTATTTATTATTATTGAAAAGATATAAATTTATAGGTCTAGAAATGCTGACAAATTGTGAATGTGTGTTAATGACAATACTTTTTACTATTCATTTGATTTTTCTACAACTTGATAAAACAGAGTTATTACCCGAAAAAGCAATATTCTTTTTCATAAATTAAGTAGAATTTTGCTGATTGTTAGGAGATTTTTTTCTTCCGGTCACAGCAACAAGATAACTGCATTCAAGTTAGTTTGTTTATTACATTGTAGAAAAAAATCCAATAATGGCAGTTGCTAATGTTGCATATGTTCATGCTATGTACCACAATAACTTTTCTGATATTTGTAATGCTTTTTTTGTGTCAAACAACAATTTTCAGTGTCATTCCTTAGCCAAAGGACAATTTCAGTACATTTGACAGAAAAGAATTGTTTCGTTCTGTATCATATTGTGAGTGGTTAAAATAATGTTGATCTAACAAGTGATTAATTTTCACCGTTTGTACTTTTTTTGAGCTGCACCTGGTACTTTACATCTTATTTTTACAGGGTTCGGTTTCTAAATCACATGTCCTCTTATAGTCCAATGTAAACTGATTTTGATTTGACACATTTGCAGAGGCTTTCTTTCTTTTGTTTCTTTCTTATACCTTTTTGTTTTATGAAAGAACTTGTTGATACTTTTGTGCTTTTTTTTTTTTACTGTGCATCTCAAAATGTTATGATGATACTCAATGTCATATGTGTGTGTTACCTGAATGGAAATACCTTTTACCACTTGAATTCTCAGTGTTGGTTGGCTTTTGCCAAGTAAGAAGTTATGTTTCATTTCATTTTTGCTAGGGAGAAAAATGTGAAGACTGATTGTGATGTTTGCACTGCACTATAAACTGTAAGATTTAAATTCTCACTCAGGAACTATTACATCATTTTTTTGTTGCGCTCTTAATTTCATCTGCTGATTTTTTGTGTGCATGAATTAGTTATTTTGAAATAATATTAAAATAGTTCTTTTTCTTACATTGTCAATTATAGAATGTGGAGGTTTGATGCAGGTATTCAGTAGAGTCAGACAAGTAGTCCACACTGCTGGTGTATTAGGATTAAGGACATTTTTTATTAAGCAACTCGTTTGGCTGACGTTACAGACCTGTTTGCATCCAATTGTACTTGAAGGTGGTTAAAGACTTCTGGCATGAGGACTATTTACTGAAGATATACTGGTAAAACCAAAGCATCCCATGGAGTTTCTAAAGATAAAAACCACTAACTTCTTAATGCATTTTACAGTCAATAAGGAACGCTTAACTTAATATTGAACAGTGAATTTAGTATTGAAATAAACAGTGAAATAATAACTGAACTAAAAGTTAAAAATTGTTTATATTGTTAGAGTTACTCTGATTATATTTGTATTTTGCAAACAGAATGTCACAAAACACTAAGACGTATAACTGACCCTATTGAACTTCCAGTTGCCCAGACTTGAAAATATTGCAGTCAGTTGGAAACATAAAGTTGAGAGTGTTAATGAAAACCCAAAGATATCCCACTGTACTTCTAAAATGAGAAAATTCATGAGTACAGAAAAATTCATATTTAAAAAAAGGAAACAAAACCCAAAAAAGATTGTGTAAAAACTTTTTTTTAATAAAAAATTAAAATCGGTGCTCATGAATACAGGTAAACAGCTAAGACAATGCAGACAACTGATTAAGCAGGCAAAAGGTATTAATGAAATTTCAAGTTGCTAATGGTATGGATATATAATATATAAAAGCAGGCTGTCACAAATTACTATAACATAAACAGCAAAGTTAAGAAAAAACCGCACCAACAAGCAATTACTCAATTAATATTTTCTCTATGCATTGGACATATTCCGAGTGCCTGCTTGAGATACCAACTTTAAGCATCGCCACACCAGCTGTCTCCAGCAGCAGAATTTAAGTAGATGAATTTAGGTGGTGAAGTGATCTCCTGTTGTCAATGAAGTTAGGTGTGGGTTTTTTCCAAGGAAAATTAAGTTATCTCACATACTGAGTGAGGAGCTATCAGAACTAGTCAAACAAATATTTAGAGTTTTTCAGAGTTTTTCTGGAGGTTACGCAGCTGATTTGGGGCTTTGCATTAGGTACATCTGTCTATGCAGATATCAAGCACTAGATTATTCTGTGAGAATGTGTGAAATGTTATAGAGAGCTCATATCTTTTATTGGGTGGCTGCCATCTCTCCTTTTGCATGAAATGTGATGGGCAGAGCACTTATCACGGAGTGGAAGAACTATATATTCTTTCATTTGCAGCTGTTGAGGTCTAAATCTCTGAGTTTGTGACAAAAGTGTTGTGACTACAGCTATGACTGCTCTGCAAAAATGTTCAACATGGGACCAAAAACCTGAGGATGACACCTGGATTCCTTTCCAAAGTTTCAGCATTATTTAGACTGTAGACTGTCACTTGTTTAACTTGCATCTCTTCCAGCTTGATAGAGGTTACAAAGGTATTGCATATAGTTAGGTACAAGTGGAAAAGAAGATAATCCTAGTGGAGATACAAAAAGGTCCATTAGCTAGAATGTGACTTTAGATAAGTTCAATCCAAAATATGGTGTAATAAATAAAGAAGGGTAATTAAATATTACAGGATCACAGAATGTTAGGGGTTGGAAGTGATCATCTAGTCCAACCGCCCTGCCAGTGCAGGAACCTAGAGTAGGTAAAAGAATTTTCGAAGGAAATGGTATATTCAGCACTACTTCATAAATTTAAAATGTGATGAAGTAATTAAAAAAAAAAAATTGCTCTTTATACTTTCTGGGAGAATATGTTGTTATTATAAATGCATGGAAAAAAAACTTCACAGAATAAAAAGGATCCACCAAAGGCTGAAGCTGGAGAACAGGAGAATTAGGAAAGAACACCCTGGAGGGTTTTGGGGGTTGGTTGGTTGGGTTTTTTTGACTCATGGTAAAAAAAGTGAAAAATGAAAGTCTCTTGAGGAGAATCTCAGCCAATAGGAGGCTGAGAGGATGGAAGAGGAACAGTACGTATAGGAATGTAACTCAAATTTAGGGAAAAAGAGGTTTTGTGAGGGCGATGTTTGTGAAAAGTGCTGATCTGTTTAATGGAACAATTGGGAAGATAGAATGTAAGAGTGCGGGTCAGAATATTCAAGGACAGCTTTCCTAAATGTGTAAAAATAGGAGACAGAAAAATATACCAGAAGAGAGGAAGAAGACATAGCTAAATAATTTGGTGAAGAGATCTTGTTTTCCTAATGATCCTCCTGGCAAGTATTCAATTTAGCATTATTTGAGATAATTAGTGTTGCTCTTCAAAAGGAGAGGGCACAAACTTCCCATCTCACAATGTGTTTAGCACTTCAAAGTAAAGGAACTTGCATCATGTCTGCAGCAGATGATGCTTTTTTAGGGGGACAGCAGCATTTCAGTGCCTCAGATGGATAAGCTGGCCAAGTTTCACGTTGGGGGTGTGGGGAGAGCCTCACAGTTGCATGCAACATGTTACTTAGAAACACCTCGATGCAGAGTTCTTTCAGAAATCTCTACTGTTAGAGACATAAAATAATATTCAAACACTTCCATGACCCTTGGAAAATTACTCAGCAGAGGACATTATTCTGTGCACGCATTTAATGCTTCAGAGATTGTCTGTTCATGAGATAAAAGACTATTTTAAAGCATCTATAAGAGTTACCAAGATGGTTTAGTTTTTTTGTCACTTTTGTTCTGGTTTTGTTTTGTTACGGGCCTTTGGGTTTATTTCACTTCTTTGCCTTGGGTTATACAACTGTATTTCACAGAAAGAAAAACAGGGATAAAAAAGAGGGTCAAATGGTGGAAGATTAAAGAAAATGTGCAAATGAGAAAAGACAAATATCAGTAGAGATAAGGGAGAAACTGATTTCACGGGAGAAAGTGGAAATTAAATGAAAAAGAAGAGAAAGCACAGTGGTAGAATAATGAACTGGTTTCAGTAAAATGCTGTATTGAGTCCTGAGGGGATTGTCATCCACCAGATCAAACCTGTGGATAATAATTTTTCACTTAATTGGCACAATATTCTTTCACTTCTGCCCCACATCTTACTTTTTCCTTAGCATTCCTGAGGTGTATTTAATTTGTCAATTTCCACTTTTTTCTCACCTACAGATTTCTTTTTCTATCCATAAACCTACTGCCCCACATATTTTTCTTTCTTTCTTTCTTTCTCTTGGTGTCTCATCTCCTTAAACCAGGATAATTGTTTTCAGAGCTAATAGTTAATTGCTATAAAAAAGTTGTCACTGATGCAAAATAATTGAGATACGGATTCTATTATTAAGTACAAAAAGTGATCAAGTGGTGAGGAATAATTTTTTTTTTTATGGAGCTACATATGCAAGAAATACTATTGTCTTTTAAGAATTATATGCACAGAATTACTAAATTAAAAAATGTCCTGAGCTATAGGAAACCAAATATCTCCTCTTTTCTTTTTTTTCCTTTGTTTTTTTCAACTCATACCACTCTCTCTGTTAAACTTCAGCAATTACTGAAAGAGTAGATGAATGTGATAATTTCTCTTACTATGTTCTTTTTGAACTTAGGAAATCTTAAAAAATTAGTTTTTGCTGTCAGGAAATAGTTTTTATCCTAAAAAATATTGGTTTCTTTTTTTTTTTCTTGTCTTTGCCATATAGCCTACATTTGTTTCTTCTGAAACGTGTAGACCTTATATAAAATTAATCGATGGGCATTTCAGCTTGAAGTCACAGTTTAGTTACAAGCAGAGAGCAGTAATTTTGCCCTCTCTGATAACGTATGGTGAACATTTTAGTTATTTGGATATTCTTCTTCATTTTGTGGGTGTGGTAACAGAAATACTTACTACCACCCCACTAATTCCTTGGCCTCTCTGTTATGTCTTCATCACTAGGACAGAGACATTTTTTTGGAGAATGGTAGGCAAGATTATTTTATGGCATACTAGCTCAATTTCCTAATGAAATATCTAGTGTTGGAAACATCAATATCTTGTCTTACCTGTTTGTTTCTTATCCTGGAAATATGGGTATTTTTGTGTTACATTCAGTCATTTTGTGTTGTTTCTTATAACATTTTATGAGATACAGTCTTAATGCTTTCCAGGACATTAACCGATGCAGCCAACATCCCCAGGTAGTTCTTGGGAAGCAAAGGGCAGTGCTTATATCACAAGTATTTTCCAAATTAAGACCTTAAAGAGGTATTTGCAAAACCGGTATTTTAGTTCATTTAGTTTTTTTAATCATTAATGTTTCTCAGGCATCTGTCATGACAGCTGAAGAAACAGGAATGAATGCGTGCATATGATGACTACACATACGAGAGGAATTATGTTTGGAAATAGCTGCAATTCGATTAATCTCTGAAATAAGACAGAGCAGTAATAAAATGCATTGAATATTGTTTACATGCTTCTCAGATATTATATGAGCACTGCTTTTAAAGCCATCTGTAATATAAATCAAATTACAGTACTAGTGGGTTCTTGGGAAAGCATTAAAAGTTCTTTTGTTGTTAAGATACATACATGTTCTGGTTTTAGCCACAAACTCAGTGTTTTATTCTTCTTTCCTCACCCTCCTTCCATCATAGGGGTGCTGGAGAAAGATCACTGTGGATGACACTATGCCTTTCAATGACGAGGATAATTTGTTACTACCAGCCACAACCTGTCAAATTGAACTTTGGCCAATGCTGCTGTCCAAAGCTGTCATTAAGCTGGCAAATACTAGGTATGTTTAGTCATATATACAAATATGCACTTCTTTGAAAGCTGACACCACAAATCAGTAAAGCAAAATCCCTATAGTTACAGAAGGTGCTGTGTTTCCTTTTTAGATGTGCATGTAAATTAATACATAGAAAACTTTGCAAAAAAAAATAAAGTACTCTCTCTGTTTGCTTTATCTGTTTGTCATTATTCCTAAAAAAGCTTCACATGTGGTTTTCTGCCAGATGCAAATGTCCAAAGAGTTTTAAGGATATTTTAATTGTCAGCTTTAACCAGTGTTGACTTAGCTAGTATTGAAAAGAGAATATTGTGAGCTACTTTTGATGCTTTTTCTACAGTTTTGCTGTTGTGGGCTGTATGGTGATCCACTTCCCTAAAACTGACCTGGAAAGTAGAAGGCGGCCCATGATGCAGTGATTGACAATTATAGCCACAGGCACCTATGAGATGAGCAATGAACACCAAGCATTTAAATGACTAAGCTTCAGAAAAGACTTCAAAACACTGATTTGGGTAGTCAGCCTTCCCTCTTTTGGTCATATCAAGTTATGTTTGTTGGAATTACTTCTACACAGGCAAGGGAGTTGACTAGAGCTTCCTATTTGCAGGAACATGTTTCAAATACTATGTTTCTCCAGAACACAAGGGTTAGTCATGGCCAAGTGCTGGCTTCCTTTGTCTTGGTCCTCTCAGGATCTATAGATGGAAATCTCTCCAGAGAGTATTAGACTCCATCAATATGAAAGAGTGGAGTGTGGTACACTGGAAATACAGCCAATTTGGGTGTAGTCACCTGGGAGTTAGAACAGCTGCTCCGGAAATTGAAGTTCTAGATTCATATCCCCCTTGTAGCACGAGGGATTTCAAACCTATATCTCCAGCCCTGCAAAAAGAATATGCTTGCTAACAATTTGGAAACTGTGCTGTGGTACCAGAGGGAACGTAAAAGTGATGGACCTGATGCAGAGGCGTAAAAGCAAATTTGACTTTGTAGGCCAGTAATCAGTATTGCTTTGGAAAACTCTTAAAATTTCAAGTAGCGACTTATTTTTCAGCAAGCTATTCTGTTTGTTTGTGGTCTCGCTCCTACAGAAAGCAATGTAGACTACAGAGTTTACTATGAGTTGATTATATTATAATTCTGTATAATGTCTGCTTTTCTCTTATAGTATTCATGAAACTGGAAAAAGAGAACTGGAGGAATTTACAGTTACGCAAACACTGACTGGATGGATACCAGAAGTTATTCCTCTCCAGTAAGTTCTTCTATTAAACAATTTATGTATTGGTCATTTAATATTGAATTCTATAAGGCATGAAAAATAAAGCTGAGCCCTAAAAGTCCTTTAGCATCAATTTTGGGAAGTGGATGGGTTTTAATTCTGGTTCTTGAGAAATGTGCCTTCAAGGAATGCAATTTTATTGTGCTTTTCTTTGTAGATCATACAGTTGTTTGTACAGCTATTTATTGTGTTCAACCAATGCCTATTCTTTATAAAATTAATTTATTTTTATCTGTTATTAAACACTGTGGTAAAAACAGTGTTACTGAAATCTGTGTTTCATCTAGTATACAGATATAAAATGTCTGCCAGTAATAACAACTATACCTGTACTATAGAAGGTAGAAAGTATACATTATGAATTTGGAAATCAACTTCAGCTAGTATGGTGTTTTTACCTTTTAAATTAGAACAGTTGATATGCTTGTATTTCCAGCCAAAAATAGTATTTCCAAGCTGTAATAATTTTTTTCTTGTTACCTATGTGGTTTAAGTCCATTTTGTGGTTTTAAAGAACAGACATTCTAATTTTCAAACTAGACATTTTTTTTTT